>JAQQSZ010005733.1:0-13796 GCA_028646595.1 Phalanger gymnotis | reverse complement strand
CACAAAAAGAGCTGCTATAAATATTTTTTATATACTGGTCCATTTCCCACTTGTGTGACCTCTTTGGGATAGAGCCCTAGAAGTGGTGATACTGCTGAGTCAAAGGGTATACACATTTTATAGCCCTTTTGTCATAGTTCCAAATCACCCTCCAGAATGGCTGGATCAGTTCACAACTATACCAACAATGCAATAGTGTCCCAATTTTCCCATATCTTCTCCAGCATTTATAATTTTCCTGTTTTTTCATGTTAGCCAATCTGACAGGAGAGATGTGGTACCTAAGAGTTGTTTTGATTTGCATTTCTCTAATCAGTAGTGATTTAGGGCATTTTTTCATATGCCTATAGATATCTTTAATTTTTTTCTCTGAAAACTATCTGTTCATATCCTTTGACCATTTATCAATTGGGGAATGACTTGTATTCTTATAAATTTGACTCAGTTCCCTGTATTTGAGAGATGAGGCCTTTATCAAAGACACTGGTTTTAAAAATTCTTTCCCAATTTTTTGCTTCACTCCTAATCTTGATTGCATTGACTTTGTTTGTACAAAATCTTTTCAATTTAACATAATCAAAATTATCCATTTTGCATTTTGTAACACTATCTCTTGTTTGGTCATAAATTCTTCTCTTCTCCATAAATCTGACAGCTAAACTATTCCTTGCTCTCCCAAATTGCTTATGGTATCAACCTTTATATCTAAATCATGAACCTATTTTCACTTTATTTTGGTATATGGTGTAATATATTGGTCTATATCCAATTTCTGCCATGCTATTTTTCAGATTTCCCAGCGGTTTTTGTGAAAGTGATTTCTTAACCCTGAAGATGAACTCTTTATCAGAGTGGATTACTATAGTCATTGACTACTGCATTTTGATGGTGTTATGCTGTTTCCACAATATGGCTAGCAGCTGTGGTGGGGGTGTAAGACCAACCCAACCCCAACAACAATCAAGCTGCAAAAGCACAGGTTCTTCTGATCTGCTTAACCAAGGAAAGCTACATGAAGGAGTTTGACAAGCTTACTTTAATTCAGCATACAAATATCATTCACTTAGTTCAGAGAAAAAAATCCCTGGCAAATGGCTCTGTCCTCTCTTCTTATAGGACCCTGGGAGGTTCACATCCACATAGATTAGGTTAACACCTAATAGGGGTTAGAGCCTGGGGCTTAGCACTTAGTAAGACTCAAGACCGGCATGGTTCTGGAGTTAGCACCTCCCCTTAGCCAGCCCCACCTTGGGCCCCACCCCAGTCACCAATCCACACCCATGTAGGTTCCACATCTAATAGGAGTTTGGGCCTGGGGCTTAGCGCCTAGTAAGGCTCAATGAAATACACTCAAAGAAAACAAAGGCCATTTTGCTTACCAACACATACCCTCAATTTTCAATATTTTACCACCAAAAAAGCACTACTACATTTTTTGTAGAAATTGAATCTTTTCCTTTGTCTTTGATTTATTTGGGATAAAGACCTGTGAGTGGTATTGCTGTGTCAAAAGATAGGCACAATTTTATTGCACTTTGGTTATAGTTGCAAATTGTTCTCATACTGATGTAACTAGATCACAACTCCATCAACACTGCATCAGTGTCCAAATTTTACCACCTCTTCCTCCACACATTTTTTTCATTTATTCTCTTGATAATCTTGACTTTTTTTTCTTTCAGGTGAATTTTGTTATTTTTTCCAATTCCGTAAAATTATTCTTGTGTAGTTTGATTGGCACAGTGTTTAATAAGTAAATTAATTTAGAGTTGTCATTTTTATTATATCAGCTCAGCCTACCAATGATCAACTAGTATTTTCTGACTATTTAGATATGTCTTAATTTGTGTGAAAAATGTTTTGCAATTTTGTTCAGGTGGTCCGTGAGTTTGCCTTGGCAGGTAGACACCCAAATATTTTATAAAGCCTGCAGTTATTTTAAATGGAATGCCTTTTTCTCTCTCTCATGCTGCTGAGTTTTATTGGTGGGATATAGAAATGCTGATCATTTTTATGGGTTTATTTTCTATCTTTCAACTTTGCTAAAGTTGTTATATCAACTAGTTTTTTTGATTCTCTATTTTTTCTAAGTATATCATCATTTTATGTCTAAAGAACAAGAGTTTTATTTCCTTACTGCCTATTCCTATTCCTTCAATTTATTTTTCTCCTTTCATTGCTAAAGTTAAAATTTTCAGTAAAATATTGAATAATAGTGTTAATAGTAGACATACTTTTTCATCTTTGATCTAATTGGGAAGGTTTCAAGTTTATCCTCATTATATGTAAGGCTTGCTCTAGGTACTAGATAGCTAATATTTATCATTTTAAGAAAAATTCCATTGATTCTTATGTTTTCTAGAGTCTTTAATAGGAATGAGTGCTGTCTTTTGTCAGATTTTTTTTCTATATCTATTGAAATAATTATATAATATTTGTGTTTTTTAATCAATATGATCAGTTGTACTAATGGCTTCCCTAATATTGAACCAGCCCTGCATTCTTGGTATAAATTCTGCATGGCCATAGGGTATGATCTTTGTGATATATTGCTTTAATCTCCTTCCTTGGGTTTCATTTATAATGTTCACATCAAAATTCATTAAATTCGTATAGTTTTCTTTCTCTGTATTTACTTTTCCTGGTTTAAGTATTAAAAACATATTTGTATCATGAAATGAATTTGGTAGGATACCTTCTTATTTTTTTTCCAAATAGTTTAAATTATATTGAATTGATTGTTCCTTGTATGTTTGATGGAATTCACAGAGTTCACCTGATCCTGGGAATTTTTATTTAAGGAGCTAATGTATGGCTTTTTCACCTTCTTCATCTTTTGTTTTTGTTTTGTTTTTTTTAACCTTTTTCAGCATTTTATTTTTCATCAGTTACATGGAAAACTTATTAACATTGATTTTTAAAACTTTAAGTTCCAAATTCTCTCTATTCCTCCCTCCTCAATCCTCTCCCCATTGAGAAGGCAAGGAATTCATCGTAAGTTATACATGTGTAGTCAGGCAAAACATTTCCATAACTGTCATGTGAAATAAAACATCAACCCCCCAAAAACTCAAGAAAAATAAAGAAAGTAAAAGCAATATGCTTCAATCTGTATTAAGAGACATCGGTTTTTCGTCTGAGGATGGATAGTATTTTTGATCATAAGTCCTTCAGAGCTGGCTTGGATCATTATATTGATGAGAACAGCAAATCATTCACAGCTGATCATCTTACAATATTGCTGTTATTTTGAGCAGTGCAATTCATGGCTTTGGCTGTGTGCCACAAATGTTAGCATATTGTATCCTTTTTTGTCATTCTCTTTAATGAAATTATTGATTTTTTCTGTGATTTGTTCTTTAACCTAATAATTCTTAAGGATTAAATTATTTCATTTCCAATTAATTTTTTAATCTACAGTTTCCCATTCCTTTATTGAATGTAGTTTTTACTGAGTTATGGACTATAAAGCAAACATCTCATATTTCTGTATTTTATGAGGTTTTCATGCCCTGATACATGGTCTATTTTTGTGATAGTGCTATTTACACCTGGGAAAAAAACTACATCATTTTTTTCAAGAGATCTATCCTGATTTTCCTAAGATTTTACATCTCCTTTATTTCTTTTATGATTAGATTTACCTAGCTCTGAGAGGGGAAAGTTAAAGTTTCCTACTAGTATAGTTTTACTATTTGCTCTTCTTATTCAATTAACATTTTCTTAAAGAATTTGGATGCTGCACCATTTGGTGCATATATGTCCAGTAATATTCCTTAAGTGTCTATAGTGCTTTTAGAAAAATGTAGTTTCCCAAATTATCTCTTTTAATTATGCCTATTTTTTTTAATTTTGCTGTGTCTGTGATCATGGTTATTACGCCAGCCTTTTTTCTTCTAGTGAAGCATAAGAGATTCTGTCCCAGATACTTATTTTAACTTTGTGTTTGTCTCTATTTTAAATGTGTTTCTCATAAACAATGTATTGTAATTTCTAATCTGTTATCTGCTTCCATTGTATGGGTAAGTTTATCCCATTCATATTTACAATTATCGTTACTGTGTATTTCCTTCTATCCTATTTTCTTGTGTTTATCCTTCACTCTTTTTGTCCAGTCCTTCCTCTAAGTCCTATTCTGATTTTAACTAATGACTGGTTTTATCCTCCTTCTCCTTTACCACCCCACCTTTCTCTCTCTTATCCAGTTCTGTTCCAACTTGCCTGTTGGGTAAGACGGTTTCTATTACCAATTGAATACACACACATATACACATTTCTTTATATGTGTTCATGTATGTATGTACATATATGTATACACCCATAACTGTGCATAAGTTTGTGTGTGTATAGAGACAGATAGATATAGAGACAGACAATATTTTTCTTGCTTTGAACCAATACAGATGTAATATTCAAGCATTGCCCTCACCACCTACCATTTTCCCTTCCACTCTAAAAGCTCTTCCTTGAGTGTCTCTTTTTTCCCCTTCTGCTTCTCCCACTGTCCTTCTCCCAATGCATCCCTCTTTCTCATCTATTTGTTTTCTTTAGATCATCGCAACATAGTCAACTCACTCCTTTGTCCCCCTTCTGTAGAGTCTTTCTAACTGCCCTAAAAAATGATGAAATTTCTAAGAGTTTCAAGTAACATCTCATATAGAAAGATAAACATTTTAACTTTGAGTCCCTTTATGCTTTCTCTTTCCTGTTTACCTTTTGTTTTATTCTGTGTCTCTTGAGTCTTGTATTTGAAAGTCAAATTTTCTATTCAACTTTATTCTTTTCATCAGGAAGGCTTGAATGCCCTTTATTTCATTAAATAGTAGGGTTTTTTTTTCTCCTTAAGGATTATACTCAGTTTTTTTGAGTAGCTTATTTTTTGGATGTAATCTCAGCTCCTTTGCCTTCTGGAATATCATATTGCAAGCCTCACACTCTTTTAACATGATATCATCATATTGCAAGCCTCACACTCTTTTAACATGATACCAGTAAAATCTTTTGGGATGCTATTACTCCATGATCCTGGAATGGTTTCTTAATGGTTGCTTGAAGCATTTTCTCTTTTTATTGGGTGCTCTGGAATTTGTCTATAATATCCCTGGATGTTTTCAATTTTGAATCTCTTTCACGTGGTGATCAATCGATTCTTTGAATTTCAATTTTCCTTCCAGTTCTAGAATTTTGAGGCAGTTTTCCTTGATAAGTTCTTTAAATGATGTCTATACCCTTTTTTTAATCATGGTTTTCAGGTAGTCCAATAAATCTTAAATTTTCCACATTTTTTCTTATGAGGTATTTAACTTTTTTTTAACTTTGTTTTATAGTTTATTTATATTCATTTATTATGGAATTATTAGCTTCCAGTTGCCCAGTTATAATTTTGGAATTAGTTTCCTCAGTGAGCTTTTCAATTTGGCCAATTCTACTTTTTAACAATTTACTTTCCTTAGTGAATTTTTGTACCTCTCTTTGGTCAATTCTCTTTTTTAAGTTGTTATTTTCTTCAGTATTTTTGTGCCTCTTTTTCTTTTTCTCAAACTTCATTGCCTATTTTTTCCTCTACTACTCTTATTTATTTTTAAGATCATGTTTTACCTCTTCCAGGAATTCTAGTTGGGTTTGTGTGCAGTTTACATTTGTCTTTGAAATTATGCTTGTAGCTTTTTTGACACTGATATTGCCTCAGTTGTTATTGTCAAGTTATTTTTTGTTTGTTTTTTTTGCTTATGTTTCAACCCTGTTTCTTGATTTTGAATTTTGTATTAAAATTGGCATCTGTTCCTGGAATGGGAAGTAAGAGGCATTGTCTTAAGCTTCAGTGTTTTGTTTTCCTTTATTTTCCACATAACTATTTTCAGAGCTAGTTATGGGGTCTTAGAATTTTATGTGCTTCTGATATCATGTGATCTGAAGAGAGGTGTGATCATTGCTCTCCTCGTCTGCACTGTGGTCCTTACCCAGGAAATGCCACAGGTCTCTTGCAATTACCATAGTTAATCCACCTTAGGATCCCTGTTCCCTCAGCACTGGAAACAATATTGGCAATGATACTGTTCCTTGCAGACCCTGATCTCTTGGGCTATAAGTAATGCTGCTCCTTAGCAGCCCTACTCCCTTAGAACTAGAAGAGATTTTGTTCCTGTGTGTCTCTTATCCCTTGTTCTTAAAAATGATTCTGCTCTTCAAACCTCTCACTTTCTCTTGATCCAAAAGTGCTCTTCTTCAACCTTGAAATATGACCCAAAAGTGGATATAAGCAATAGAGTTTCCAAACAGCTTCTCATCCTATAGCTATACCTAGCACAGGGGTCCCCTGTATTCTCTTTCTGACCAGTCACCAGTTCCCCTTATTACCTCTGGCTTCAAAGTTCTCAATGCTGCTGCTGTTTCTGTCTTCACCATTGAGTCCCACCACTTGTATTTCATGCAGATGGGTTCCAGTCCAGCCTCCTCCTCCATGCCATAGATTTCTCTTTCCAATCTCTCAAGTTTTCTTGGTCTGGAAGTGTGTCTCACTTTAACATTTTATTCATTCTACCATTCCATAATTTATTTGATTTTTTTTAAGTTGTTTGGAGGAGAACATTGAGAGAGTTTGACCGAGTGCTTTCTCTATTCCTCCATCTTGGCTCTGCCCCTAGATGTCCCAATGGCCCCTTTTCAAGTTTCATTGCAATTAACCACTTTCATTTTACAAATACTCCCCCAGTTAACCACAGGTAAAAAAAAAAAAACCTTGCAAAATAAGTGTAGTTGCTCCAAAATGTACTTTGAAACCATCATCTCTCTATCAGAAAGTGGGCAATGTGTTTTATGCAATGTCATCCAGGAAACATTATTGATCATCACTTTCATTAAAATTCTTGTCTTTTGAAGTTTTTCTTCCTCGCAATCTTATTGTTCTTTTATCAGTTGTTCACCTGATGCTGTTTATTTCATTTTGAATCTGCTCATAGATTCCTAGGATTTTACAAAACCATCTCTTTTACCATTTATTATACCATGGTCAGATTTCCTTACAATTAAATACCTACTTTCTGGATGTTTACAATACTTTTTTTTTTCTTTGACATAGAAGCTCTGGATTTGGGCTATAATTTTTCTTTCTTTCTCCCCACTTCTAGGAGGTCATCAGTGAATTTTTCCTACCTTGATTTCACACTGTGGTTGTGAGGATTTGGTAGTTGTCATTAGTAATTTCTTGAAATTTAATGTCATATATTTAAAAAAAAATAATGGTTTCAAGAAATCTTTTTTTTTTTTAGATCTGTTCTGTCTATCTCACCAAGGGTAGAAGTGAAGTTGTCACTGCTAATCCTTGTGGCAGCTTGGGATTTCTTTAGTTCCAACCTGAGTTAATTTGATTATCTTTAGGTAACTTGGTAACCAACATACATACACACACACACACACACACACACACACACACACACACGTTCTCTCTCTCTCTCTCTCTCTCTCTCTCACACACACACGTTCTCTCTCTCTCTCTCTCTCACACACACACACACACAAACACACACACACGTAACACTCCTTTCTTGTTTATTTGCATTAGTGATGCCTTTGCTGATGGTTTCCTTTTTTGTTCCCCATAGATTAATGAATCTTTGTGATGTTCCAACATGGAAGACATCACTTAGTATAGTTTCTCATTTAATTCCTAAGTAATTATTAGATCTGTTGTGATTTTCAGGCTTATACTAAAGCAAATGTAGAAAAACTCATCTGTCTAACTCTATTCAGGCAGCCATCTTGGCTGAAAATCTCTTTGCTATTTTTTTGTTTTTTTTTAATAAAATCTATATAACTTACAATAAAAATTAATAGTGCTGTTTTTAAAATGTGATTTTAATGTCCTACTCTATGATTCAGATAAATATAATAGAAAGATATACATTAAGTAAAATCTAGAGTTGAAGAAATGTTGGGGGATAGAATTGACCAACCTTTCCCACCTTCTAAAGAGAAATATAAAAACAAAAATAATATATTTCTTAGTATTCTACAATAACTTTCAATATAGTGATCATGTTTGACAGCATAGATGATTCTTCTTCTGACATATATTAGAAATTCCCATAAACTTTTACTGCCCCAAGCAAGGCTCTAAAACTAAGTCGCATGGCTGTCTTAATGCAATTTGGCTAAGAAATAAGATTCCAAAGTGCAATACATGGAATATTAGAGCATGAATGCAAAGACAATAGAAATAATTTAAAGCAAGCCAGCTTTGAGAGAAAATACTGGCAATAAGTAGGGCAGTCAAAGATGGTAGACAATTATTCACTGAGGGCCTGATAGATAGGGAACACAAGCCAGTAAACATCCATTAGGTTTTTTGTAGGGTTCTTAACTAGGTTAAACCTGACCAGATATTAGAGGAGGGAGTAACTTGGATCTTGGGACTGCTGTTGGCAAGTAAGAGTTTCAGGATATAAACATAGAGAATTGATCATAATTTAATATTGACATTCAGATTTGGGGAAGGATAGAAAAGTGCTTTCATCCTACTACGGGCCTTACTTTGACCAAGTGACTGGATAACTCAAGCAATTTGAGCCTTCCCAGAGACTTCTCTTGCCAGGGAATCTATTGATATGTTTAAACAGACATTTAGCACCTACAATAGTGGAGGGGGTTGTGTTGTTAAGCAAAATTGTCTCCTTAGCATGGCTTTTGTTTCTTTTGAGTGGAAGTACTTTCAGCTGTTAAGTGCTAAGCACCAGGCCCAAAGCCCTATCAGGTGTGAAACCTGTGTGGGTGTAGGTTAATGACTTAAGAGGGGCCAACTTGGGAATCAATGGTCTCTGGTCGTTGAGGTGGGGCTTGAGAATGCCAGAAGCTCAGCTGAGGAAAGGTGAGCCAAGAGACAACTACAGCGGAAGAGGAAGCTTCGGAAGCAGGGCTTACCCGTGTGTAGACCCAGGAGTGTGAGCAGGAACTTGAGGCCAGTAAAAATGTTTTTGTTAAATACTATCTTGTTTTTCTGTGGCCTCCTGGTTACTCTTGTGAGGTGGGCTTTCTGGGCCTGGAGTCTTTTTGTCAAGATGTCGGAATGGGGAGGCTGGTTCATGGATCAGCTGCGGTGGGGCCTAAATTAATTTTTTGTTGTTTTCTACTTAGAGAATCTCTCATACCTTGCGATTTCAAACCATTCGAACATATACATGATTGTATTTGAGATTGTAAATTCGGCCTTCCTGCTACAGGGGTCTCCACAACCTATTTGCCACACCAATAAAATGGAATCATAGAATTGGAAACAGCTTCTTCTCACTAAAAAAAAAAAAGTCATGGAAGTCTTTTTATTGGACAATCTTAAAATGCTGAATGGAAAAAAAAATATGATTATCCTACTGTTCATATATGTACACATATATATTAATATCCTTATGTAGTTATTTTATTATTATGTTCAATAATATCTATGTATTTTGTGTAATATTAAACAAATTTTGTTACACAAAGGTCTTGTTATTTTTTTAAATGGAAACAGATTGTAATCTATTAAAGTCCTGTAGCAACAATGTGGCTAGCAGCTACCATGGCTGTATAGGACTAACAACAGTACACAGGAAGGGCTGCCAACACACATTCTTTGATCTGCTTTTCTAAGAAAAGCAACTTTAAGGCATTAACAATCTCAGTTTAATAAAATATGCACTTAGTTCAGGGGAAAAAGATAGACCCCCTGAACTTCAGGGCAAATACAAACAGAAATTACAAGCATATATTATAAACAGATCAACTAACAGAAACCAGTCTATCCATAGCAACACATAATTATCAGAGACGCACCAACATCTCTCTGTCTGGGTTATAAAGCTGGGCAGGGGAAGGTGGGGGGGTTTCAATGGCTTGCCCAGAGTCTTGTCACACACATTCTTTTAATGAGTGTACCCCCAAAACAAATGCCAATCTCAGATCTTATATACCTGTCTCAGGGCCCTAGGGGCTCGAAGCTCACCATTTAGGGTGTGGGAAAGTTCTGTAATCGCCAATACCACATCATGTACAATTAAATGAGACTTCAATGTCTCAGTGCTGAGAAACACTCCAAGGCAAAAAATCGTACTTTATCTGCCCATTTTGCTTGGCATTATAAGTCCTTTAATGGAATAAATATGAACAAGAATTGGGGAAAATTGTGACCAATAAACATTACTAGAGAGGACAGAAACAGATCAATGAATTTGGTGTTCAATTTAAAAAACTAGAAAGCCAACTAATTTTTAAAAATCCAATAAATGCAAAAAATAGGTATTCTAAAAAATACTAGAGATGAAGAAAACTAAATTTAAAAGTTTACATTGATAAATTAAATGAGGTTTTAAGAAATAGATTGAAATTAACTTGTTTGACTTTAAAGAAGCTAAAATTCAAAATAATGGTAGCCAAAACAACAAAAATAAATAACAAAAAAATATAGAAATCAATTGTCCAATTACACACCAACAAACCTTACAGTTAATATACAATGTATTAATATCAACAAATATGAAATATTTATATTGATGAAAAATCACAAAACCAAATGTTCAGAGAGCAACCGATTCCATTATTATGCAAGTTACTTTAAAAAGTTTAAAATAGTAAAAGAAGGGAGCTTTTTAACTAAACCAAGGAGGGAGAAAACAGAAAAAGCAAAATATATGATTTTTACTGATGAACATTAATATCATTAAAAATATTAACAAATGAACAACATATATTAACAATATTTTATAACATGACCAGGTAGTATTCATAGTACTAGTATCGCCAGGCTGGCTTAATACCTGGCAAAATAAAATATAAAATACCATATCTGTTATGATGATAAAAATTGCATAATTATATAGATGCATAAAGTTCTTAAAATATATTTTTTCTTTTAAAAATATTAAAAAGAAAAAGAGGCATTTTATTATTATTATGAAGAGTGCATATAAAAAAGCAAGAGCCAATGATATATGTGTGTGAATATAGTTTTACATATGTACAAATATAACATATGTATGCAAATACATACATTTTACATATATATATATATATATATATACATGTATGTACATAATGAAATGTGAGTATGCTCAAGTCCTTTCGGGTAAGATACAGAATAAAGCAAGGTCATCCACTGTAACCTCAAAGTTCTGGAAATAGAATAGGACAAGGAAAACAATCAAATGAGTGAACAAACATCAGTCATAGTAAAAGGTATTATGGATTAATAATGTTAATTGTTGGGAGAAAGGGACACTTTTTGAGCATTTCAGAGATTAAATACAATCTGGTTTAAAATCTGTACTTTTTTTTCAGATAATAAAATCATGGTTTCTTATTGAATAAAAAAAAAATCTAATACATGCCAATGAAACATTCAAGCTTCCATTCAATTATCATTCAATTTTTTTTTTACTTTATTGATGTTTTTCTTTATGATACCACACACACAAAAAAATCATTCTACATTTCATAGAGTTCATTGAGTATTGATGGTTTTGGAGCTCAGTGCTGCAAACAATCATTCGCCCTCCTGGTTAAATATTTTGAGTGTTCAAGGAAGGAATCAACTATATGGAGTGTGAACCCTGAACTTCTGAATGAGAGAAGTCATGTGGGACTTTCTTTTCTTTCCCCCATGAAATCCCCCATTTACTTAAATCCCCCATGTACTTACTTATCTAGTAGTAGGCTGTCCTACCTGGAGGAGATGATGTGTGCATCAGGAAGCAACTGGAGACAAGAAATTGAAGCCAGACAATGTAGGCTCATACTGTACACACACATACAGAAAGGGGAGAGACAACATTCAAGACAGAATTCACCTTCAGGGAGTGAGAAGAGGGATGACTATAGATGCAATAGAGGGGCCTTGAAAGTGAAAGTTGATATCCTGAGGTGGTGCCAAGACAGTGAAGAAAAGGCAGGGACTGCCTAAATTTTCCCCATTTCCCTCCAAATACATTTAAATAATGCCTCAAAACAAATTCTAGAGTGGCAGAACCCATAAAAGGATGGAGTGAAACAATTGCTCATCCTATGACAATTTATAAGGTCAGCGGGAAGTGTCTGTTGCACCATGTTAAAAGCAGAGCTCAGTTCCACACAGGCCATGTCAGGGCCAACCAGCCCCCAGCAAACGAGGAGCAGGCCTTAGGGGCAATTGAGTCAGTGGTGTCAGTGGTAGTTTCCAGACTTCTCAGCACACAGACAGTAAGGGGGTTAGACAATTTCTTAAAAGGTGATTATAAAGGTCCATTTCCTGGCAGTGGAGGCAAGACTCTATTGCATTGCCCATACTTGGATCTGGATAGCAATCCTAGGTCTCCATTCCAGGGCGAGGAGGAGCACTAGTATACCAGAGCTGCAGGGGATGTGGGACCCTGGTTCCAGGGTGGAAAAGAATGCTCATGTTCTGATTTCTCACAGGCTAGTACATAGTATAAGATAGCAGTAAACACATCTCTCCTTAGATCAAACCACCTTGGAAGAACTAAAAACTTACAGGTCCCTAGAATTACCTCTGAAAACAGTTATACAACAAGACCTGAAGCTTGGGATGGTGTCTCTTCCACTCCAGAAACAGAGCCCCAATTTAGCATGGAGGTAATAGTAGAAAAAAAAAAAGTACTGAAAAATGAAGAAATAGCAGAAAAAGATCCTAATTATAGAAAGTGATTGTGGTAAGATGGCAGCTGGAAAGCAGGGACTAGCATGAGCTCCCCACCAAGTCCCTCCAAAAACCTATAAAAAAATGGCTCTGAACCAATTCTAGAACTGCAGAACCCACAAAGTGGTGGAGGGGGCAGGACTCTAGCCCAGGACAGCCTGGATGGTTTCTAGGTAAGGTCTATCCTGCATGGAGCTGAGAGCTGAGGGGAGCGGAGCTGAGCAGAGCACAGCGCAGCGTGGGCTGTGTGGACCAACAAGACCGGGAGGTGGGCGGAGTGTGCCCTAGTGCCTTGAATCAGTGAGCTGCAGCAGTTACCAGACCTCTCAACCCACAAAGATCAAAGACAACAGAGAAGGTTAGTGGGAAAAGCTGCTGGGGACAGGGAGTTTGCGGTTCGGCCACCACCCCTGGGGCAGCAGAGATGGGGCAGCTACAGAACCACAGCTGCAGTAGCTTCTGGCCCCAGGCCCACCTGGTAGGAGGAATTAAGGGGCTGATCAGAGCAGGAGTGAAGAGCCTGCTGAAGATCTAAGTCCAGCCCAGGTTTGGGACTCTTGGGGAAGGAGGAGTGCTGGTGTGGCAGAGCTGGCACATCCCCTCAAGCATAGAACATAGAACTCTGTACTCTGTACTCTAGAAGCAGTCATACCCCACTGAAAAACTCAAGGGTCAGGTAAGTTGGCTGGGAACATGGCCAGACGGCGAAAAAACACCCAGATTCAGTCTCAGACTCTGGAATTCTTCTTTGGTGACAAAGAAGACCAAAACATACAGTCAGAAGAAGTTAACAAAGTCATAGAGCCTACAACAAAAAACTCCAAGAAAAACATGAACTTGTCTCAGGCCATGGAAGAGCTCAAAAAGGATTTGGAAAAGCAAGTTAGAGAAGTAGAGGAAAAATTGGGAAGAGAAATGAGAAGGATGAGAGAAAACCATGAAAAAAGAGTCAATGACTTGCTAAAGGAGACCCAAAAAAATACTGAAAAATATACTGAAGAAACCAACACCTTAAAAAATAGACTAACTCAAATAGCAAAATAGCTCCAAAAAGCCAATGAGGAGAAGAATGCCTTGAAAGGCAGAATTAGCCAAATGGAAAAGAAGGTCCAAAAGACCACTGAAGAAAATACCACCT
>JAQQSZ010005732.1:0-13797 GCA_028646595.1 Phalanger gymnotis | reverse complement strand
GGTGGAGCCCTGCTTCCCTCTGCCACTTTGTGGGTTCTGCAGCTCTAAAATTTGTTCAGAGCCATTGTTTTATAGGTTTTTGGAGGAACTTGGTGGGGAGCTCACGCCAGTCACTGCTTCCCGGCCGCCATCTTGGCTACGCCCCCGAGTCTCACCTTTCAAATGTAATGGCAAGCAAAGAGGGACTTTCTGCTGTTTTTTTGTTTGAGTGCTTCTCAGCACTGAG
The DNA here is from genome assembly GCA_028646595.1 of Phalanger gymnotis. NCBI lineage: Eukaryota > Metazoa > Chordata > Mammalia > Diprotodontia > Phalangeridae > Phalanger > Phalanger gymnotis. Next base: position 13,571 of record JAQQSZ010005732.1, on the reverse strand, counting down.
GTAATTAAATGCCTTTGATGAGTCTTGCCTTTGTTTCCCTCAGGAGTCTTCGATTGAATCAAGAGTCTTTGATGGCCCCAGGTCTCAGGCCCCACACCCTTTTGCTAAGTGGGTTTTAAGCCCCAGGGCCCTGAGAAGGGTATATACCATCTGGGGTTGGCATTTTGTTTTGGGGCTCTCACTCACTGGAAGAGTGTCATGGGATTTGACCAGGCGAGACTCTGGGTAACTGTCACAGAGCCCCTGACTTTGAAAAGCCAGATGTTGATGCTTCTCTGTCTGGTAACTGTATGTATTGCTATAGTTAGCTGGTTAGGAGCCTGTCTACTGGTTTGTGTTTATTTATTCTGTTTATATAATGCATGCTTGTAATTTCTGTTTGTATTCTCTCTGAAGTTCTGGGTGCTGGCTTTTTCCCCTGAGCTAAGCAAATGATATATGTATGTCTAACTAAAGTAAGATTGTAAACCACTTAAAGTTGCTTTCCTTAGAAAAGCAGATCAAAAACCTGCACTGGCAGCCCTCCTGTGTGCTGGTGTTATTGGCCTTACATCTCCACAGCAGCTGCAAGCAGCATTGTTGTTACACTTTGCTAGTCTATTAGTCTAGAATATATTGTGTTTCTTTGGAATATGCAACTGGTATCCTACTCTAACCCTCATTAGCCAGGTGACATTGGACAAATCACTTTGTCTCATTGAGTTTTCTCGTCTAATAAATGGGGAGGATACCACCTGCCTAACCCACCTCACAAGATGGTAGGAGGATTGACTAAGATCACATAAGTCAAATTTCTGTAATTGTAAAGGACTACAGAAATGTCAATATTTATATCAGAAGTTGGGATTAGTGGGAATAAATTACAATGTCCAACTCCTGAACCTGCTTGTAATCTGGTTGAAAACATGCCCTTAGTCCAGTACTACTGGGAAAGGGATGTTGAGAATGGAAGGAGTGCATGTGTGTGTGTGTGTGTGCGTGCACACGTGTGTGTGTGTGTGCCTGTAGGAGGAAGGATTAGGAGACAGGCTACAGCTCTAATATTAATGAGTGGGAAATGGATGGTTTTATGATTCCAGACCTTTCAGCCTTGTTCCATTAGGAAGTATAGATTGGTTTGTAGTTAGCACAACTGGGCAAGGAGCTGCTTAAGTGGGAGATTGATCCTAGTAAGTGCTAGTAGAGTGTTTCAACACACTAATGTTTCCCGATTTAGCATTTTGACCTTTTGTTCTCTGGTGCCACAAGGTTAGCTTAGAGTAGCTAAGAGGTAGTCACAGGGAGGCTTGGAGTAAGCTGGCAGATCTGTCATTTCTTTACATTTTAATTAAAAGGACAAGTTGAGCCAAGTAGTTTAAAAAAATAAAGGCTAAAATCTGCCTGAAAAGCCCATCCCTGCTCCTTGAGTCCAAGTGAATCTGCAGGGGACATTCTGCAGAGGCTGTGAGGTATTGATGGATGTTAGAAAAACTCCAGTGATCCAGGCCTCATTTATTCCACTTGAGTGCTAACATTCTGATCAGGCTTAAGTAAGAACGGAGATAGTATGCTGTCGTGGAAAGAGCCCAAAACAGAGGCAAGAGACTTGGCTTCTATTACCAACTCTATCACTGACATGCTGCGTAAATCTGTTGAAGTGGCTTCGCATCTTGGGGGCTGAATTTTATCATCTATAACATGAAGAGATGGAGCTAAATAATCTAGGAGTTCCCTCCCAGTTACAAAATTTTAAATTTTATGATCTAAAATTCTATATCCTGAGAGGAAGTTTGATGTCACAACTAGAATGCTGGACTAGGAAGACTTGAGCTCTGTATATACCTCTGCCTCTTACTTAACTATGTGACCATAGGCAGATTACTTAGCCTCTCTGAGACCTTGTAAAACAAGGAGAGTAACACCTATTATTCCTACTTACAGAGCTAGGTTCAAATGAGATTGTGTAAGTAAAGCATTTTTTAAACTTAGAAGTGTTCTATAAATATTTTGTTGTTCAGTCATTTTCTGTCATTTCTGACTCTTTGTGACTCCATTTGGAGTTTTCTTGGCAAAGATGCTGGAGTGGTTTGCCCTTTTTTTTTCCAACAGATCATTTTATAGGTGAGAAAACTGAGGCAGACAGGGGTAAGTGACTTGCCCAGGGTCACATAGCTGGTGTTTGAGGCCAGATTTGAACTCAGGTCTTCCCGACTCCAGGCCTAGCACTCTATCCACTGCATTCTATAAATATTATCCACTGCCCCTATAAATATTACTTATTATAAAACAGGCAATGTGGCATAATGGATAGACACCTGACTTTAAAGTCATAAAGGCTTGTCATTCCCATATAGAAACTGGGGGATTAGCCTCTCAGTGCCCTACACAATATTCTCACGCTACACATTGAAGAGCAGGGTCTGATTTGCATGAGTAGGCTTTGTTTCCAGATTAGAAATAAAATCAAATGCCTGGTTAAAAAAACAAACAAAAACAAACTTTTAGCCTCTTTTGTTCTAAGAGCCCTTTTATCTCAAAAACTGAGATGGCTCTATAGAGTTATTTGAATCAAAATCCCTTAAATATGTGTACAAAATTTATCCTAGATTAATTTAGTTGTGGAATCATCAGCTGATTTTTCATATTCCTCATTGCAACATGAAGATCAAACTGGGGCTTCAAAGGCCCCACATTGGAAGACGCAACCAATTGGGGACGTTCTCAAACATCAGCATTTTGAGGCTCACAAGCTGATTGTTTTCAGACTGTTTTTGAATCTAACCTCAGATACTTACTGAACTTTTTAATGCTGGCAAGTCACTTGTCATTTTATTTAACCTTTCTCAGGGTGATTTTCCTTTGCCGTATCATAAAGAAAATAAGATCTGTGGAACTTAACTCAGAGGGTTATGGTGTGGGTCAAATGGGACAATACATGCAAACTGTTTTGCAAACCTTCAAGTAGTATATAAATGTCAGCTAATAGGATTAGTTCAGATTTTGGAAATGAACAACACTCACTACAATGTCTGTGCTGCTCTATGTGACTCACAGGTGAGAAGGCTTACATATATTGATGAACAAATTATGAAAGGTACTGTTTCAGAGAAACCTTGGAAGGTTTATGTAAACTGACACAGTATGAAGTAAGCAGAACTGAGAGAACAACATGTAACGACAAGGTAAAGACAAACAACTTGGAAAGATTTGAGAATTCTTGTCAACATTATGACCATCCATGAGCCAAAAGGGCCAGTGATGACAGTTGCAAATGGAAGCTGCCTGAGAGAGAGATGATGATGATGGTCTCAAGATACAGGATGAGACATGCTTTTTGGACGTGACCAATGCAAGAATTTGTTCTGCTTGACTATCCGTATTTGTTACAAGATTTTGTTTTGTTTTTCTTCTTTTTCACAGGTAGGAGGGGAATTGGAAGGGAGAAAAATTAGATTTTTGTTCACTGAAAAATTATTATTTTAAAGACAAGATACAGTTCAGCATATGGCTAGCAAAGTCTAAAAACGGAATCTAAGGAAATGAATTCGCCAACACTGGAGATGTCCAAACAGACACCAGATGACAACTTGTCTGAAATTTTATAGATGACATTCATCTAAGGTTTGTGTATCTTTTTCAAAGGATACTGTTCTGAATTCTCTCCTTTGCTCTTATCTCTCTTGTTTATTTTTCCCCACATATATACCTGCACGTGCACTCAGTCAATGAGCATTTAAGTCAACTAGACTTTATTAATCACCTACTATGTGCCAGGTACTGTGCTAAGTGCTTACTATGCCATGCCAAGTTAAAGCCCACACAGTGAAGTACCTGCAGATAATACCATTCTGCCTGCCCCTCACCTCTCTGGTCCAGTGAAATGTATTGATACGTTTAAGCAGTAGCAAGCACTGGACTATTTGAAAAGTCATAACATTCCCTGGATAATCATTGCCAAATTACTAGGAGCTCACACAGCCTTCAAGGGTTGTAAGGAGTCAGAGATGTCTGCAAATGTTCAATACTCATGTTCAGAAAAGTGACTGGCTAAGTGCTTGGAGACAGCAGGCAATTAACCTAGAATTCCCTCCTGCCGATAAAATGCCCCAATGATGATGAGATGCGTAGATTCACAGCTCTGTGCTGAATGAGTGGGTGCTCCCTTGGTGAGGGATCAAGGAGGGATCAGGAAAATCTAAAATTAAAGGGTTCCCTCACCTTAAGGAACAATTACAGCTATCACTAATGTTTTACAGGTCATCTCACTTTAAAGTGTCCCTAACCAAACAATCCTTCATGTGTTGCTAGATTTACTTTCCATTTTTGGAAATCTGCTCATGAGCATTTCATCACTTGAAAACCTTCAATGGCTCCCTATCGCCCACTTGGTAAAGTTTAAACTTTTTAGCATTCAAAGTTCTCCATGAATTAACATCTTTCTACTCCCCCAGCATTGTCTTATACCATTCCTCTCCCCTCCAGCTAACCTGGATGTCACTGTCGCCCATACACATCCCCTTCCCCTTCCTTGGATCATTACTTTTGATGACAATAGTTCCTATGATTATATCACCCTCTTCCCATCTTCAATCCACCTGTTGAATTCCATAAAGCCCATGTTAACTGCCATTGTCTCAGTGAGTTCTTTTCTGAAACCCTTCTATCAATAATTATAACTTAATTCCCTCCTTTGGCAACACATAGTACTTTGCTTGCATTTCTCAAATGCATATATCCTTTTAAAAATAATAATTATCTATTTGTGCATTATATTTGCACACTAACCTATAAGCTCTGTGATTGTAGGTACCATACTTTAACACATTTTGAGAGTAGAGTTAGCTGTAGGTAGGCAGATTTAGTACGCATATGACTAAAAAGGCTTCCAAAGTTAAAAATATCTAAACATGAAATGGGCTGCCTCAGGATATATCGTGGCCCCAATCAACTGAGACCTTCAAGCAAAGACTGAATGACCAATTTTTGAAAAAATAACAGAGGAAATTCCTGATCTCTTTCCTTCCTCTCCCAATTCTGCTGTTGATTTTCTATGATTCTCCATCATGTCACAGCTGCCTTCTCACCCTTAGACATGCCTCCTTCTTCCCCTCTAGCCTTTTTACCCTGTAACATATCTCTGCCCCATAGTCCTGTCCACCTACTGGTGATTTTATTTAGGATGATCACATAGTAGCCTTTACTGCAAAAGTAGGAGTCAAGGAAATCAAAGTCGCAGAGCTAAAAGACCTTAGACCCTGATCAGCCAACTATGGCCTGTGGTCCAAATTCCTCGCTTCCCTCTGTTTTTATACAGCCTCTGAGCTAAGAATTTTTTTTTTACATTTTAAATGAAGATTTATCAATTTTAAAATATAAAAATAATCTTAGCTCAAGGTCATATAGAAACAGGCTGCAGGACGTTTTTGGTCGGTTGGTCTAGTATGAGGACTCCTGCCTTAAGCAATAAAATGTCAGAATTGAAAGGGACCACCTTTCAGAGACCACCTAATTCAACCCCTTCGTTTTACTGCTAATGTAATTGAGGTCCGCAGAGAGGAACAAACTTATGCATGATCACACAGAACATTCATGGTAGAATGCTCATTTGACCATAGATGACTTGTATCTAATCCTTTCCTGAGACTAGGTTTTGATGGGAGGACTTTTGTACATCCCTCCCCCAACTTCTATGTTTTGTAGTAGTGTTACATATGATATTATACTAGAGAGAGTATGGAGAAGTGGTTAGAAAGCCAGTCTTGGGGTCAGGAAGTCCTACCTCCTTACACCTACTGTCTGTGTGATCCTGGGCAAGTGCTTTAAACTCTCACTGCCCCAGGCAACAAGAGGTACTGAGCTGGATTCACGGAGTGAATTCCTACACCTTAAGTTCCCTATACCAATGAAGGCACGGATCTATTAAAAATGTGCACCCTAGACTTAACAACGTAATCTAGTTACAAATTTTATTCTAATAAGTACATTAGAATAAAATACTGTACCTGGCACATAGTAAACACTTAATAAATATTTATTGTTTGATTGATTGCTGTTATGGTCATATATGAAGCTGGATCCGCTTGAGGGAAGGCCATTGGCCAAGTAAGAGAACAGAAATTTAGGTGGAGGATTTTAGGACATTAGGAAGTAAATTATGTTGGGCATCCTTCGGCAACTACCAACAATCTCAGGTCTACTCTCAACTGAAGTTGGTAGGGCACATTCTGGAGCAGAATTTCTCTGGGTCTAGCACCCAGTCAGCACCTAGCTGCCTAATGTCTGAGTAGATCACTTAAGTTGTGGTGTGACTGTATGGCCTGAGAGTTGAGAGAGGTACTCCTTTCTCTCTGTACCCCCCCACCCCAATGGCCCTATCTGTTGAATGCTACTGTTGAATGAAGTTACCATGTCTGATATCTTCACTTGTGTTTTTTTTTCCAGTTTAGATGATTTACTCACATTATCAGTTTAGATGACTTACTAGCAACACATGTTCACCAAACTGATTTTGCATGCTTTCATGCTAACTAAATTCAAATAAATTAAAGGATTCCCCAAAGATTGTAAACTCCTTGAGGACAGGGCCAGTTTCACATTGGTCATTGTGTATTATTACTACCTAGCATAGTATCTGGGAAAGAGTAGGCATTTATACAAAATATCTTTGGTCGATTTACTCCAACATATCCCTAATTTTCTTGATCCAAACATACCATGTCTCTAATAAATTCCCTTTATAACCTTGTCTCTAAACTCACTGGAAGGCTGTGGGAAACAAAGAATGAAATCATCCTTCTCTTTTCAAATCTTATTTCTCGTACTTTCTAGTTGTGCGGCATTGTCCAAGTCACTTAAATTTCCTGGGCCTCAGTTTCTTCTCTTGGAGAATGGTACAATTGGGCCAGATGATGACCTCTAAGATTTCTTCTAGGTCTGGATATATGATCTCATGAGGCAGTGTTTCAAAGAGTGTTGTGACTAGAGTCAGGAGACTTGGTTTTCAACCCCAGTTTTGCAAACTTGGGTGAGCCATTTTACTCTGAGCTTCGGTTGCTCTATCTAAGAGGGAATTCCCCTAGGGGGGAATGATGCTATTTAAGCCACTTGACTCATATGGCTATTAAGAAGAAGATATGTAGAGTTTGAAATGTGATTTGATGTTAAGCTCCCTCACATGAGATCCCAGTAGACCATGGTGTATTCATCTTTGTTTCTCTTAGAGGACTTTACAGATAGGAACAGGTAATGAGGACTATTTGCCCATGTATGAGTTCCACATTAACAACTCATTTTCCCTCTCTTGGTCTCAGTTTCCTAATTCACAAAATGAGATAGTTGGACTAGATGACCACTAGGTCTCTTTGACCTTAAAATCTACAATCCTCTCAATCATTAAATGATCATAAGAATAAAAATAATCCACCAAATTTGAGATTGAATGTTAGTAAAAGAAACTGGAGAAGGGAGGAAAAACAGCTGCAATAATCCCAGTTCACATTCCCATTGTCTTTTACCTATATTATTTCGTATACTACTGCCAAACACCCCCTGAAACAAAGTTAGAGTAAGTCTTATAATTTCCATTTTACAGATGAGGCAATTGAGTCTCAGAAGGGTAAAGTGACCTAACATGTCCCAATAAGGTACATGGTTGGGTTTCAAACCCAGGTATCTTAACTGCCTACATACATATTTATGCTTCAAATTCACTTGATTTCAGAAGGCTTAACTTAAAAAATTTAACTGTGCTATGTAAGCACCAGAAACATTAATTGTCTTGCATACGTTTGGAGAAGCAAATGTGAGGGTGGGGAAGAAGAGAAATAGATGGGGATATGGCAGGAATATACTTGCCAGCAATCAACAAAAAACAGACACAAGACCATAGCTAAAAGCATATGAGCGCTTCCCCACTAAGGTCCTGGCCCCAGGAGAAGTTGTAAATCTCAGGGCTGCGGTTGGAATGAATTAAATATCACACAGTGAAGCTCTTTGGTCTCACCGAGGGGAAAGTGCTCCATAAATGTAAGTCGTTATTATTTTATTTAGCCATATACTCTGGGGCATCTGAGACTCTCTGGGGCTGTCCCCACCCACCTCAAATGTGTAATGAAAATATCCAGACCTTCTGCAGAGCATATCCTGGGAGCCCTTCTAGTGGAGTACCCATTGGAATGGCCACAACTCTACCAACATCAGGAAGACATATGCTCTGTACTTAATTGGACTGTATGGATTGGTTTTCTTATTGGTATTACTGGAAAGTAGTAGGAGTGGATTTTCCAGAATGGGGCAGTAAAAATAAAAGTTGATTGATTAATTCAATAACTATGGCTAGGAAGCAGCTCATGCAAGTATTTGAGAGGAAATGTATGGCATTCCCAAAATAGAGCCCTCTGAGTGGGCATGTTTGTGTGTGTATGTGTTTGCATATATGTGTGTGTGGAGCAGAAGCAGGGAGGAGGAGAGGTAGTCTTTCACTTCCATTTCCATGCTCTGTGCTGCCTCCCCTTACTTTCCTAATTACCTGACTTGTTAATGAACACACTTTTGTCTTAAGTGCTTGAAACCATCTACTAACACGTAAAAGAGCCATGGAAAGGGTACCTGAATCAATGGATCATGGATAGCAACAGATGAAACAATTGATGACAAGCATGATGATGACAGTTAACACTTATATGGCACTTCAAAGTTAGAAGAATGCCTATGAAGCAGGTGCTACTATCTCCATAGAGATGGGGAAACAGGCAGGCAGAGGTTAAGTGATTGGCCCAGGACCACACAGCTAATAAGCGATTGAGACTCGATTTGATCTCAGGTCTTCCCAAATCCAAGTCCAGTTCTTTATCTACTAAACCACCTAGATGCCTCTATGTAAAAGTCGATGTATACAAAGTGAAATACTCCATTTAGTCTCTAAAACTACCCTTTGAGGTAGACTTAAAAATGAGTATGAATGCCTGGGATCTATAAATATGAGGGAGAGAAGGACTTTTCTGAGACATCTACATCACTTTGTCCCTCTTTAGGTCATCGGGGTTTTATCAGGGCAACACTTATATCTAGGGCTAAAATCCTTAGCCCCCACTTGCCACTGTAGATACCTTAACCACTTTTCAAAGCCAAGTTCAAATGCCCCTCCCTCATAGTGTTCTTGTCAGAGCCATACTTAGAAATTTTATAAGAAACATAGGCGAGGAAAAAAACAGGAAATGGATTATCACATCGCAAGCTTAGGTGAGAGGAAGGGGATAGAATCCAGGACACAAGGATCCATGGGGCAAGAAACCTAGGGATAGTACAAGCCTACTTTGGGGGAATTATCTTGGTGTTGAGAGGAAAACAGTAGAACCAGGGCAGGGAAGAACTTACTTGGGTGTGGCCAGGAGGGAGTAGAATATTCAGTAGGTTAGCTCATTATTTTATCTGATTACTGGTAGGTGGGTTTTAAGCTTAGTTATTTTAACATTACTCAAAGAGTATAATTGCTTTAAGGACCTTCTACAGCAGGGGTTCTGAACCTTGTTTCTGCTATAGACCTCTTTGGCAATCTGGTGAAGTCTATGGGTCCCTTACAGAAGAGTGTTTTTTAAATAATTGAAGGATATGATAAATTCCAGAGAAAGTTTAGGGAAAATAAAGATGGATTCCCACCCCTCTCCAAAATCACAAACTGTATGAAATCTATCAATGGATAACTTGGGATACATATACCGCATTTTAAGACTATTCTAAAGCCAAGCCATGGTCATATCACTCTAGTTACAGATCTGGCCTTCTCTGAATCTCTTTCTAACCTCCACCCCAACCAACACCAAACCAAAATAAATAAGTGACATTTTATTTATAATATTTCTATACACTCATCACGTTTGTTCATATTTTAAATGTTTGAGCATGAGTCGCGTCTCCCTCATTAGACTACTGACAGCATCATAAGGAAAGAGATAATATATCAATAATTTTTCTCCTTAACCCAGTCCCCATTATAGTGTTTTACACAGAATAGATGCTTGTCAATGGTTTTTGAATGTTTCTCGATGTTAGATTGGCATTGGGATTGGAGAGCTGGCACAATCTAATTTAATGGCTGCACTCAGTCATCAACTATGGTTGATTGAATACATATATGAATATTGTGATACATAATACAGTCTCTACTGAGAGGCAAGTATGGCATAGTGAACAAAATTTTGACCTCAGAGTAAGGAAAACTTGAGATCTAGTCCTGTGTTAGATTTCTATGAACGTATGCCTCTTAACTCTTCTGTGTTCCCAGTGACATTCTAAGTGAGTTGCTAATATACATTGGTGAAAGGAGTTTACCTACTAGGTGTCCTCCACATCAATGAACTTGTCACAAACTGATACCTCATCATAATGTGGAGATAACCAATGATTCTCAAAGCTTATGCCAGAGGAGAAAACATCTGGCTCCTCCTATCAAGTCAGAAAGACTTTGAGAACAGTCCTTGGCATTAAAATGTTAATTATATATTTGTCTATTATGGGAGGACCATTTGAGGTAAGTTCCAGTAAGATCAAATAAGATGCTATATACAGATTGAGGAGATTTAGAGGTCATGGTTCATCACTAGATTGGCCATAGTATATTGGATTTTTTTAGCCATAGCAGTTCTGTAAGTCACAAAACTACTGTGGAAAGAATAACAAGCACGAATCCTGGGAATTAAGCAATAACGTGTTATGTATGTAGTATTTTATTTTTACTAATTATGCTCTCTTATTTACTCTTTATATTTATTCTTTGAATTAGGCAGGGTAGATATTTTTGGCCCACATGTTACAGATATGTAAATTGAGTATCAAGGAGCTGAAGTAATTTGTCTAAGGTCATAAAGCTAATGAATGGCATAGCCAGGGATGTGTCTAGATCTTAGCACAACCAAAACCAATAATTTTCATCAATTGTTTTCACTTACAATGTTGTTATGATGGTATAATTTGTTCCCTACTCTCTTCTGTATTTGTTCTGCACACCTTACTCTGTATCAGTCAATTTAAGTCATCTGTAGTTTCTCTGAACCCATCCCTTTCATCATCTCTTACCTTACAATAATATTCCTTTCTATTTATTGACTATAATTTGTTCAGCCATTTCCCAACTGATCAACACAAATTTACTGTCATTTCAGGAGACTAATGATGAAGAATGTTACATACCCCTCTGACAGAGATGAGATGGACAGAGACATACCTTTTAGGAAATGGACAGTATTGAAATTTGTTTGGCTTTACTAAGCATATTTGCTTCAAGATCAGAAGGAAAGAAAATAAATGCTTGTTAATTTTGAATAGAAATTTAATTTAAAAAGTAAATTTTAAAAAGTAAAAAGAATTACCGCAGCCCACATCCAACAGAAGGTAGGAAATTATTTAAATTTGTATCAATTGTTACCACTTTGGGAAAGCATCATCCTAGTTTTTATAGATGATAAAATTGAAATTTAAAGAAATTAACCTTCCCCCAAGCACAGAGCTAATAAGTAGAAGGGTTGGGGCTTGAACCCACATCTTCTCATCTGAAGTCCAACATTCTTGAGACAATACCATTCTGCCTTCCATAAAAAAAGCAGTATGGATGCAATTAGAAAGTGCCTACCTGGCTTCACGAAGAGAGCTACAAAATATACCTGGTCCCTTCAAAATCTATTTTTTCAAGGAATTCATTCGAAAGGTTGGGGAAAGGTAAATGAGCTTTGGAATACAAGTTTTTGTGGGGAAAAGGACAGACACTCTAGGACACCATACCATTTGGAGTAGAGTCCCCAAGAAACTGTAGACCATTGCTAGAACGGGGGAAAGGGCCACATTGGTAGAGCAGCTTGCCCGGGATAGGAGAAGGAGTTCCCAATCTTTTCTGGGGAAGGAGACCTTTACTGGATAGTTTCCTATTTTAAATAATTATTCACGATAACTAGGTGCTAAACTCAATTGTTTGTGCCTGTTGAAAGATTGCAAATCTTGTCAGCACTCTAAATTTTAGCAACCTGGAATTAGAGCTCAGCAAAGTACTATTATCACTCCTCTTTTGTAAATAAAGGAACTTGGGTTCAAAGAGAGAAGGAAAATGGAGAAAGCTCAGCTTTGTCCACTTTCCTTTTGTTGCTGTTTTACTCATCCTTCCTCTCTCAATGGACTTCTCTCCAGTTACTTACAATTTGTCTGAACCCATACTTCAATTGTGGGCTTGTTCCAACCCTGTTGCACTGTCTCCATCCCAGGGATTCTGAACCCACAGCTGACATTGTAAAATTTGCATTTCTCATTGCCCAGTGTCCCCATCTTTCAGGCTCATCAAGTCCCTCAAATTGACCTCCCTACCCAACTCCAGTCTCCCATTCAAGATCTAAGGATCACCTTTCATTGTGCTCTCTGGAATGCATGCATGCTCCACAGGTAACAAACTTGCTTTCATTTTTAAATCTCATCCTTTCTTACTCCTTCTATCTGCAGGCACTTACTGAGACCTCTCTCCTCTCTGATGATATAGCATCCCTGGCCACAGTGTCCAGAATTGGTTGCACTTTCAATCATACCACTGAACTCACTGGCTAGAAGTAGAAAAATCATAATGCTCCTTGATCCCTATTGCCATTTCTAGGCTGCTCCTCTACCCATATCACTCAGTAATCTCTACTGCAATGAAGTTCCTTCAAGTCACTAAGAGCCTGGTACATGTTATCTACCAACCCCCAGGACATTTTCCTCCCTTCCTCAGTGAGGCCAGTGACTCATCCATAGTCATTCATTCCTCCCCAAATCCTGCCCTAATACTAGGGGACTTCAACATATCTATTGATAACCCCCACAAACTCTCCCTAGTTCGTCAATTAACTTATTTCCTGTGTCCTATTCTTCTCACCCCATCTCAGCTACCCAAAGAGATGGTTATGCCTTTGATCTTACCACCACTCACAAATGTTTTACTTACATGTTCCTGAACTCTGAAATTCCTTCATCTCATTATAATCTATCTATCTATCTATCTATCTATCTATCTATCTATCTATCTATCTATCTATCTATCAGTGCCTTACAGAGTCTAATCCTGTTCTTTGTCCTCACTGTGACCCCAGATACCTCTTTTCCTCAGTTTGCCCCCCACCCCGGGCCATCTCTATTGCACTGGCTACCCTTTTCTTTTACCTTTCTTATCTTGCTGTAGTAGCAATTTAGATTTGAAGATCTTTCCCACCCATGTGACCTGCTTATGTCACAGGAAGCCTAAGTTACATGGTAGGAAGAACTTCCTGACAGGAAAAGGAAGTTATGTCACAGAAAATGCTGAGAGAGAGAGAAAGATGTTATGGCTACTAATGGCTGCTAATGGCTGCCCTCATGATCATTAGAACTGAACAGGCTGGGCGGAGCCAAGATGGCGACTGGAAAGCAGTAACCTGCGTGAGCTCCCCTCCAAGTCCCTCCAAAAACCTATGAAAAAATGGCTCTGAACCAATTCTAGAACTACAGAACCCACAAAGGGGCAGAGGGAAGCAGGACTCCAGCCCAGGTCTGCCTGGATGGTCTCGGGGTAAGGTCTGTCCCGAACAGAACTCCCAGCCCCC
>JAQQSZ010005731.1:0-13797 GCA_028646595.1 Phalanger gymnotis | reverse complement strand
TGATGAGCCTAGGCCAACCCAGGGGGTTGGGGGTAGGAGAGGCCTTAGTGACCCACCTCTTTCTTTGTTGTTGTTGTCTGTCCTTCCTTCTTGAAGAAGACTGTGATATCAGGAAGGTGATTCCATGATTTGCAAGTGAATTGGATTTAAGTGAGGGAGGGCTGTGCACCTCCAGTCTCACCTTTTCCTCTGGAGCCATCTAGGGGCAAGATATAGATCAGGACAACTGGAGATGGCCCTGGATGCCGTGGGAGACCTTGGCATTTTTAAGCCAAGGTCTTTCCGAGTTCTCATTCTGACTAAGGCAATGCCCATTCAGTGACTCAAAGCGGAATAGGAGATAGTAGATGGCTATTGCTTGGGGTGCCAAAGCAAATAATGCACCAGAAGTGGAAGTGTCAGAGTTGACATAGACTTAGGGTCTCCAGGGCATCAGGACAACATGGCATCATGGGCCATAGCTGTAGTAACAGTATCTCATTCTTTTGGTGATTTTTCTGTTTCACTTTTTTGTGTGTATTTTTTTTTTCTTGAACCTTCCTTTTCATCTCCTTCTTGTGGGAAGCTGGGGTAGCATATCTATGTTATTGAGGGAACTTTGGCACAACTGCTTCTTGTTGCCCTCCCCTTTCTCAAGTTTCCTTCATATCCATTGAATTTGCAAACACTATTAAAGTCAAGGAAACTCAATGCTGGTAGGATGTAGAGAACTACTTACGCTAATTCATTGCTGGTAACATTGCAAATTGGTGGACTATTTTTGGGGAATAATGTGAATATAACACAATAAAAGTTACAAAAATATGCACACCCTTTGACTTAATCATTTAATTGTTGGTAGTGTATCCTGAAAGTGTTATCAAAAATAAGTTTTCAAAAAGACTCATCCATTAAAGATTTTCAGAGCAGTATCATTGTAATTGGTAAAAACCTGGAAGCAACTTAAATGTCCAACAATAGAGGAATGGTAAATAAATGGTAGTACATTAATGTAATCTAATGCTATAATATAATTAAGATCGACAAGGATGAGGGATGTAAAAAATCGTTATGATGTTTCATGCACTGACATTCATTTGTTTAATTATAAACAGCTGCATGCCAAGCTTAATTGTATTGATATTTAATATTAGGATAAATCATTATTCAAAAGGGACAAGACCAGGTGACTAGATTTGGAACTGCAGGAAAAGAAAGGCTTGAGGACAAAACTAATTTTGACTCTTAGTGATTGGAAGGATGATGGTTCCATGAACAGAAATGGGGAAGTTGGTGGGTGGGGGAGGATGGGCAGTTAGGGGTGAAGGATTGGAGCTTAGGAGAGAAATCTGGGCTAGAGATAGAAATTTAGGCACCATTGATTTTGAGATGATAGTTGAAGATTTTGGAATAGAAGAAATCGTTAAGAAGAAAGATCAAAATGTTTTCCTCAGTGATATCTGAAATTCTAATATTCAGCTAAGTATTCTAAGATATCTGATTTTAGGTGAGGTATCGTGGTGAGGCATAGCAGAAAGGGTGATGACTCCAACTCAGGAAAGTGTTTCACTCTTACTTTAGACTGTGGCCAATTTGTTTACTTCTATGAGACTTCCTTATCTCTAAAATGGGGACAATTGTTGTTGCTGTACCATCGTGTCTGACTCTTCATGACCCCATTTGGGGTTTTCTTGGCAAAGATATTGCAGTGATTTGCCATTTCCTTCTCCAGCTCATTTTATAGATGAGGAAACTGAGGCAAACAGGATTAAATGACTTGCTCAGGGTCACACAGTAACTAAGTGCCGGAGATGAGTCTTCCTAACTCCAGGCTGGGCATCCTATCCACTGTGCCAACTAGCTGCCCTTTATTTTGCAATAGTATTTGTTTAAATATTTTCTTTCTTTGAACTTGTGTATCTTCTGTTTGCTCTAGTAAAAGAATCATTGGCGTGAGTTCAGGGCATGTGGTTTTTAGTGGATACTGTTCTTCCTAGGGCAATCCTTGCACCTTAAAGAGCTTTCCTGGGACCCTTGATGGAAGAGAGGGTGCCACAGCTACACATCAAATCCCTAACACCATATTGTGTACTAGTTTGATCAGATTTTTCCCCCTTGGTGAGCAGATGGAGTAACTGACATAGAGGGGGTGCTATAATGCAATAGAAGGGAAGAAGACAGGGGAGGTGATAACAAAGAGGTGTTGCAGTGTGGGGAGGAATACAAAAAAAAACCCTGCCCTTTTCACAATTTTCTCCAGGACAAACCTTGTTAGCAATAAACCCCCAACTAGACAAAGGCTGGTGAAAATTTGATTTGGTCTCGGATAGCAGTTAAGCCAACTGAAGTGCAACACAAAATCAGACTTGATAAGATTGGTCCAAGCCCCTAGTTTTTCCCTGTTAGCTCTTCTGAATGTTTTTGTAAGAACTACTGGCCTATTTGATCACCCAGTGACAGGTAGGTTTAACAGCTTTTAGCCCCCTTGGTTTTCTTTGCGGGATAAAGAGACTTTTCAAATAGCTGCCAGTCAATAGATTCTTTTTGTCTTTAGATGACATGAATGCCTTTTTGTCACATCACAGAGATCATAATGAAAGGGCAGATTAAGCTTCTGATTACCCGGGCCCATCGGCAATTCATCCTTAGTTAAATGAGCATCATTGGGAATCCCAGGGAGAGGGATTGTATGATTATGGGTACATTATAACAATGACCCTTTTTAACAGACATGTCCTTCAGCATCTTAATCCTTAGTCAAGTATAAGCCTGAGAATGCTCGTTAAATCCTAGATTCCCTGACGTTGATGGTTAACACATATTCTCATCTCACCAGATGCATTTTCATTATGTTTCTAAATTGATTTATTCATTTTGACAACAACTTCTGATTGACAAGGAGCTTTGTGGGTTTTTGCAAAGTTGGGCCTGTAACCAAGTAACCATTTCAGTTCTTAAGAGTGATTTTATGTTTGGTTTCAAGCTGGGATTTGTGCTCTAAGGTAGCTCCCGATCCTTAGGCCTAATCTCCCATTCTACCTTCCCCTTTTGATTATATTCTGGCCAAGCTATTTTATCTTCTATCCTCCACACGTGCTTTCTTTCTTTCCCCTTCAGTTCACTGCATACATCATTTCACCAATCAGAAACTTCTTCAGTAAGCCAGGGCCTGCTATATCCTTCATGCTCTGCCTTTACTTTATGGTGTGACCTTGGGGAAGTTGCTTCAGCTATCAAGACTTCAGTGGAGATTTAAGATGAGGCCATTGGATTTAGAGATTTCCAGGGCTCTAAAGCTCTGTGATTCACACAATTACACACTCTTGGATGCAGAAGGGTCCTCAGCAGCCATCAGTACTACCTGTACCTGGAAAAGAATGGCAGCTACCATATACCCAGCAAGGGGTCAACCAGTCTCTGCTTGAAGGTCTCCCACAAACACGACCTCTCTTTATGCTGGCAGTATGTTTTACTTTTGGATAACTCTCATTGTTGAGAATTTTTTCCTGCCGTTAAATGTCCTTTGGGGTCTCTTTGCAACTTTATTCCTCCTCATTCTTCTCTCTGGGGCTAAACAGAACAGGTCTAATTCTGCTTAGAATGAATCAATGTGACAGCCTTGAAAATATTCAAAGATACCTGCTATGTCCCTTAAGTTTTCCAGGTTAAAAATATTGACATTTCCAGGTTAAATATTCCCAGTTCCTTTAACTAATTCTCTTGGCATGGGCTCCACGTTGCTTTCTTTTAGATTGTCATTCAGTCGTTCAGCTGTTCAAATGTGTCCGACTCTTCACGACCCCTCGGACCATAGCATACCAGTGCTATCCGTGGGATTTCCTTGGCAGAGATGCTGGAGTGGTTTGCTGTTTCCTCCTCCAGTGGATTAAGGCAAACAGAGGTTAAGTGACTTGTCCAGGGTCACACAGCTAGTAAGAGTCTGAGGCTGGATTTGAATGCAAGTCTTCTTGCTTCCAGGCCCAGTGCTCTAACCACTGAGCCACCTCAGTGGCCCTTTTGGACACTCACCAGATTATTGATTCCATTTCAGAACTGCGGCTCTTAGAACCATGCACAATACTTGAGAAGTGGCCTGACTTCTCAGGCAGAGTCCAGAAGGATTGTCGTGTCCTCATTCATTGGAACTCTGCTCTTTCTTTAGTACCAGTGCAAGAGTAACATAGTACTACAGTCTCCTGTAGTAGGTGTTTCGGCTGCCATATCACGAGTACTCCTAGTAGGGCAGCTAGATGGTGAAGTGGATAGAGCTCTGGGCCTGGAGTCAAAAAGACCCGGAGTTCAAATCCAGCCTCTGACACTTACTAGCTGTATAGCCCTAGGCAAGTCACTTAACCTTTCCTCCTCTCAATTTCCTTATCTGTAAAATGGGAATGATAATAGCACCCACATTCCAGGGGATCAAATGAGATAATAATTATAAAGTGCTTAGCATAGTGCTTCCACACATAGTAGGTGTTATATAGATGGTAGTTATGATTATAGTTCATTATTATATTAAGCTAGAGATGCACTAAAATCTCTGGTCATATCAGATGTTCTGTGGCTTCCCCAAGCCTTTTCCATCTTGCATTTGTAAAGTTCTTTTGAACCCAAATGTAAAACTTTACATTTGTTTCTATTAAATTTCTATGAAATCTCTCTTACGTGAAGATGCTATGTATACCCAGAGAAAGAACTGATAAATAGAAACATATGTAGAATGATTCTACATATATACACACACATATGTATGCACGAGTATATACATACATATACACATATATGTATGCACACATGCACATGGGCATATACTTTTATATGCACACATGTATAAATATATGTACATATATGTATATGTGTATACATACAGATATGTATATATACACATACATATATACATATACATACACACAAACACACAGACATATATAATCTATCTATGTCTGTATCTATTTGTGTCTAATGGCAGCCAGCCCTCGGGCTGAGGCAGTGGTGGGGAGAGAAGAAAAAAAGGAAAAAATAATTTACATGATAATTTTGTTGTATACTTGGAGGGAATAGCAATTTATAAAAGATAGATTTGCTGTTTCATGTGCAATCATCTTTTTTTAATATTATACTATATTATGGAAATACTTGTTTTGTTCCATGCACTAAAAATAAGATATATTAAAAAAATTTAACTGAGAAAAATAGGAAAAAAACCTGAAACCTCTATTAATTACATCTTGTTCAATTTAACCCAATTTTCTAGACCAGGGGTTGGCCAACTATGGCCCCTGGTCCAAATCCAGCCCGCTCCCAGTTTTTGTACAGCCTGTAATCTAAGAATGCTTTTTACACTTCATTTAAAAATATTAAAAACAAAACCATCCTTAGCTTATGGGCCGTACAAAAACAGCGATAGGCTAGATTTGGTCTGGGGTTCGTTGATACCCTATCTAGACTTTTAATAATTCAGACTTAAATGGGTTTGTAGTATATTCCCCACCACCCCCAGCTCAGAGAGCCTGTTGTTATCCCTGCAGGTACACCACAGCTCTGTGCTCCCTTCCTGAGGAGTCCTTCTCTTCTCCTTTCTCCCCTTCCCCCTTTGATAGATCAAATTATTCTATGCTGTCTGGACACCTCGGCAGCAGTAAAGGACTTAACAGTAAATAGAATGTAAGATACAAGACTTCAAAAAGCAATCTCCAATAACACCCAAAGCATCACTGACAAGAACTAGACTCATCTTAATGAAAGAAATTATAGATTTTTTTTCAACTTGAGTGGCTGACTGGCCACAATTGGTAATTGTGTTGGTGTTTAAATAAATTGATTGGGAATAGTTCTGAGCAGGCCTCAACTTCCAAGTGGAAGGTTGGAAGTTTAAGTCAGGTGATGAGAAGAGGAGGAAAATACAGGACCAATGTGAGGCTACCTGTACTGTTTGCATCCAGATTCAGGGAAATGAGAATAAAAAAATGGGAGTCCTGGGTTATATAAGACTGTGGCTAACACTTGGTTTTCATAATTGTCTGCAAAAACTCTCATTCCTAAATGGATCTTTGGAAGGAGAGGTTTGTTAAGGAAAGTTTGTCAGGAAGAAAAGGCAAGACAAAGCATCAAAGTACACGTTATAGGTTTCGCCTTCCAAATTTAGTTCTCTTTGAAAAAGTCTGGGGTCTCCCTTTCCTGATCAAATGAGATAATACTTGTAAAGCACTTGGCACAGTGGCACATAGTAGATGTTTAATAAATGCGTGCTCCTTTTTTGCCCTTTTAAAACCAACATCCTCTATGATATTGATTCTCTAGATGTAACAAAGGCATATCCAATTATATCTTCTAGGATGCCGGGGCCCAGGGAGTGATAGCTCAGTGAGACAAGTTGCCAGCTCTCTATTTTCCCATGTACCACCTAGCTGCCTGTGTACATAATAGAAGATAAATACAAAAGTGTGGTGTGGTCTTGTAAGATTGTCAAGAGTACAAAAAGCTCAGAATGAGCTGAGGTGGGAGACAAAAGCACTAGGGCCACCGGAAAAGGAGGATGGGCATGGATCAGCTTTGATTGCGTCCTGAGACATGCACCTGAGTGGGATGAAGAGCCCTCTGAAAGGAAGGGGGGAACATGGAAGAGTTTGTTGGGATGCTTGGAGTCTGTAACTGGTTAGGGAACTCAGAGAGCAAGCTCAGAGTTGCTTAGAGATAGAGGATGGTCTGCTCTGGCTGAGATGGTGGAGATGCTGTGATTGTCTAGTGAGACACTGCAGGAATGCCCCCTCCCAGCCTTCATGTTGCCTGCCCTCCCTACCCAGTAGTGGGAATCTCAAAGGAGAGACTTTCCTCCACTATTCACCCAGGAATCCTTGACTAATCCTGGACTTTGTGTGCACTGAGAGTGCTTTCTTATTTCTTTAAGTCTTTTATTTTTGATTGACTGTTTGTATTTTATAATGCATAGAAAGTGGTGCAGCGGATAGAGTGCTGGGCCCGGAGTCAGGAAGACTCATCTTCCTGAGTTCAAATCCAACCTCAGACACTTACTAGCTGTGTGACTCTGGGCAAGTCACTTAAACCCTGTTTACCTCAGTTTCCTCATCTGCAAAATGAGCCGGAGAAGGAAATGGCAAACCACTCCAGTATCTTTGCCAAAAAACCCCAAATGGGGTCACGAAGAGTCAGACACGACTGAAAATAACTGAATGACACAACAATGACAACCAAAGTGTGCTGTGATTAATCTACTAGTTGCCTATAAGCAGAGTCTAAGTGACCTTGGAAGTTCCTAGCTGAGCTGGGTTGAGGGCTAGAGCTAAATTTATACAGATTACTCCACACTGAATGTAGTTCCTTTGAACCTTACGTTAGGTGGCAGTGGGGTGGCGGTTGTTGGGTAGGAGTAGACAAAACAATAGGGATCACTATGGAAGAGAGGCAATTTGTGTCAGCTTAAACTATTGTCCCCCCCCCTAAAAAACTGCAAAAAACACTTGGGATGATAAGAATGTCTACTTTATCACTGTTGCAAAAATAGAAATAAATTTATTCTAGAGAAGACTTTGCCATAATTGTCTTTGCCATAATGGGATTTTACCTGCGATAGGCTGATGAAAATGAAAGGACCTGTGTTACTTAATGGGGAAGAGATGGCTGAGCCAGGGATTTAATAACATTCTTTAAGTACCGTAAGTGAAAGATTCACCAGATGCTTCCCATCTCCACTGAGCAGAGAATGAGAACATTCAAGATGAAATTTGTAGCACGAGCAATTTAGGTTAGCTACAAAGCAGCGTTTCCTGACAGTGAGGGCTGGTAATCATTATCACAGGTTGTTGAGGGAGGTTTTTGGCATTTCCTTGGAAGTCTTTAAAAACAGAAGGTCTCATCTGTTTGGGATGGTTTTGGCATGGTCTTGCCCAGAGAAAGGCCAGTGAGGAGAGTGGGACTAGAATTACGGATCTCAAAGACTGCATCCAGCTGTTTGAAACAATTTCCTCTATCCCCCTCACCTCCCCTACATTTTGTAGCCTTCTCCTCTTGGTTTGGATGAAAACACATTCAAGTTAACAAATTCTTGGTTAGAGAAACCAATGGATAGTAGTAGGCATAGATTAGTGACAGAAACAAAACATCTCTGGACTACCATGACCACCCAAGTCCCCTTCCCAAACCATGGAAACATGGAAACAGGATTACTCATCCTCTCCTGCAAATCGTAGCTGTTCCCATCATTTCCTTCTTCCTCTGCTAGAAACCTCAAGGGGCACTTTAAAGAAACCATATGAAAATTACACACATATAGGCCTTTATGCTCAGCTACATAAAAATTAATTACAGGAAAAATATATGCCCTAATGTATTCTTTTTATCCAAATCTAGGCAAGTGGTGGTGGGGAGGGGTGGGGGTTGGAGCTTTGTAGTTGCTTCTCCTGTGAGCTGAATTTGGTCATTCTCCTGTATGTAGTTAAAAAAAAAAAGGTATTATGGGTATTTTTGCTTGTGGCCCTGCTCTGCTGTTAAAAGTCTGTCAGGTTTTGCATTAAAATCTAGCCACTGGGGATTTACAGGCTGGCTCCCCCACCAGTCACATGGGGTTAAGCTTGGCATCCCATTTTCCTTATGAGGCTGGTGTCAGTTGGGTAAGGTATACTTAGTAGTTCCCATGGAAAGTTGTTTCCCTCCTTTCTTCTTCTCCCATATAGAGGGGTTGGGGATATGTGCTATAGGCTGATATTTGAGAAGACATTGAGTCCCACTGTGAAAATAAACACTGCTTTCCATGGCCAAAGTCTCCTGGAAATTTATGAGGTGTAACAGGTTCGGGAGCTACAGTCCGTGTTGTTGGGACTAGTCACCTGAGCTCTTTAGAAATGTTGGTTGTGTTCATAGTCCATTTAGCCTGGAGCCACATCTTTTTGTGACATTAGGTAGCCTTGACTGCAATTCCGATCAGCCAAGGTGGTGAAGGGGTGGGAGGTAAGGACAGGAAAGCAGAGGGAGGGAAGTTGGAACAGCACACTGAGCAGGAAGCCAGTGGCTCACTTCTCTTGAGTCAGAAGATGTGTGCGTGTGCATGTGTGTGTGTGTCTTTCACAGCAACATCATCAATAAAGCTAGAGCTATGGTTAGAGCCTACTTGCCCCTCATCTGTCATCTTTTTAACCACATCCATAGGAGGCCCTGGGGTCTATTGAATGTTTGTCATAGTGATCCCCCTTTGCAAATGGCTGGCTTGGAGGGTGACTTAAAAAGTCTTAGATGGTATTATTGGTACCCTTTGTTTTTTTACAGCACAGTAATATCTCAGGCCATCCCCTTTCTTGCCCCCAGTCCTGGTCCTTTAACAAAGAAAAACAGTTAAGCACAACCAGCCTAGTATGGAGTTAATGCCCAAGATAAATAGGGAGACACAGAAGACAGAAAGGACCTAGATGTCCTTGTATCAGGTGACCAGCCCAGATGACCTACAACCTTAGGATGCAGAAAGAATACACCAAGGATTTCTGAAAGTTTATAGAAACAAGATAGGTACTTCAAGACAAGAGAGGCAAATTCTGTTCTGATTTTCAAAGAAGGGCTGAGAGTAGAGTCTGCAAACTATAGGGCAATGAGCTTGACTTTAATCCCATGAAAATTCTACAATGACTTACTAAAGGCATGGTTGGCGAATAGCTAGAAAAGGAAGCAGTGATCACCAAGAACCGGTCTTGACTTTATTAAGAACAGATCATGGGGGACTGGTCTCATTTCCTTTTTTGACAGGGTGACTAGATCATGGAAATGCTGTAGGAAGAGTTTACCCAGGTTTTGGTGAAGTATTTTACGACGCTTCTCAATATTGTGAACAAGGTTGAAAGATGTAGACTAGATTATGGCATAGTTAGGTAGATTCAAAACTGGTTGAGTGGCCCAATACAAAAGGAAATCATTAATGATTTAATATTAATGGAGTACTGGAGGGATTTACAATTCAATACGGGAATTTGTTGCTGTTGGACTATGCAGCTTTGTAATGAGGGCTTTGTTTTTATTTGCTCAGGATGAGTGGGGGGAGTGAGAAGAACAAAATTTAAAAAATTAAAACGCAACAACAAAAGATAGTTATGCTATGATAAATCTCATTCATTCTAATCTAATTTATTGTTGTACAGTTGCATTTCTCTAAATTTAAACTCAGGCACTGAACAATACTGCCAAAGAAGAATGGTGAAAATATATTACATTATCTTGCCGATAATAATAATAAAAAAAAAGTGTTTCAATGCATTGCCTTAATGGGGTAGGACTGTCACTGATATTGTTTCCGGGAGTCAAGAAGACCTGAATCCAAATCTCAGTCAAATATTAACTGACTAAGTGATACTGGGTAAATCACGGCCTCTCTCTGCCTCAGCTTCCTCATCTGTGAAATGGGGATGATAGTGCCTACCTCACAGAGATGTTGTGAGGTTCAAATGAGATAGCACACCTACAATGCTTTGCAAACATCGGAGGACTAAAAATGCTATTGCTGTTATTATCATTATCATTAATGTGAACAAATAGGGAATAATTATTGAAAAAAATAACATGCTAAGTGCACAAGATTTAAAGGGAAGACTGTATTTTTCAATAATTTTGTTTCTGAAATACATATATACTGGTAATAAAATGAAATTTAAAAAGAAAATTAGATCACCTATGTTTTTAGAATATATTTAGAATGTAAGCTCCTTGAGAGTAGAGATTATTTCATTCTTTATGTTTGTATTCCTAGCACCTAGCACAGTGCCTGGCACTGTGGGGAAAGTACTTTATTATTTATTAATATCATTTGAATCTAGCTTTATGTGTCTAGAAAACTGGACAACCCAGTGCTTATGACAGAGCAGGCTGACATTGGAAACCCTCCAGAGCAGATGGAGACTGCTTTGAGGAATGCACAGGTCCACCCAAAATATGTTCACCCAGGTGTTATTTTATGTTCACTCAAAGATTTTGTTTTGGCTTTGACCCAATTTTATTGAATGTTTATACTTATCTGCTGATATACTTACCGTCTACATATGGCAGTTTGTGGGCCGGTACCCTTGTGTGAACTCTATATAATGTGAGACTCCACAGAGATTTGAGAGAGAGAGCTACACTTCTTTTCGGCTTTCTCTTCTGCTCAACTGACAAAAAAATTCTTTCTAAAACCTTTTCAGGTTTTGATGTTTGTTCTTATGCTATATTAAGCACCTAGTAGGTGTAAAATAAATGCTTATTGGTTGGTGGATTGTGTCTTGAACACTACTATGAATTATTAATATTTTTATTTCTTGACAATTGTTCCTATTTGTCAGTCTTTAGATCTCCTATTGTACATCGTTATCATAGCCTTAATGATTCCTATTGCAATAATATTCTTTAATTTTCCTTTCCATTCACATTTTTTGGATCTAATAATAACCATAACTGATAGCTATATCATATTTTAAGTTTTGCAAAGTACTTTCCATATGGTATCTCATTTAATCCTCACAACTACCCTGTGAGATATTATTATCCATGTTTTACTGATAAAGAAACTGAGACAGAGAGTTTAAATGACTTCCCCAGGATCACATCACTAAGTGTCTAAGACACAATTTGTCTTCCTAACTCCACGTTTACCTGTCTACCCAATACGCTATTCTGATTCTCACCGGGCATACTACTTCCCCTGATATCCCTTCTTCATAGACTTCCTGGTATGGCATGGTGCTGAGGAAGACATCACCCCTGGTTGATTGGCCAATGTTCTGCAAGCCGCCTTTCAGCCATAAGGCTCTCCTTATGCCTACTCTCAGGAGGCAGGGCTTAGGACCTGATAAGTGATGAAGCTTCTAAGACAGATGAAAAGCTTGTCTGGAGTGTACACAAGAGGTCAGTACTGGGAATGAATGAGTGAGTGAAAAATAATTTAGTAAATTCTTATTCGTGCCACGTACTGTGCTAAATGCTAGAGGATACAGATAAAAAAGAAAAGACAGGGTCTACCTTCAAGGAGCCTGTATTCTAGTGGGGAAGGCAACCTTCAGAAGGAGTGGTGC
Source organism: Phalanger gymnotis (assembly GCA_028646595.1). NCBI lineage: Eukaryota > Metazoa > Chordata > Mammalia > Diprotodontia > Phalangeridae > Phalanger > Phalanger gymnotis. The sequence goes on along the minus strand of JAQQSZ010005731.1, from coordinate 1,777 downwards.
TCAGGGAGGTGATAATTTGGTTTAGAAAGTTACCGGGAAGCTAATTGGACTCCCAGGGGAGTAGATTGACAGATCCTTTCCAGGATCAAAAACTGTATTGAAATGGTAAACAATTATTCCAGAACTGGGAAGTGTGTATGTGGAGAGATGGGGTAAGCTAGGGTGGGGAGGAGGGGTAAGTGTGGATCCCAGGTGGCAGCAAGGTGGCTGGAGAGAAGCTGTCTAGGGACTAATGTGGAGCATGGCTGGAACCAGCCCTCATTGATCAAGAGGTAAGGAAGTCCAGCTCAAGCTGAACGGGTTAAATCTACTGGGACATTATCTCTGGTTTGGGCAGCAAAGTTACTGGCGGAAAACAAACCAAACCAAAACAAAACAGGGAGAAAAGAACCGGAAAGACTCCCTGGCCAGGGGATTAAGTGCTAGCTAGACCCAGAGTCAGGAAGACCCATGTTCTAACACTTCTGCGTGGCTGTGGGTAAGTCACTTAAACTCTGAGCCTCAGCTTCCTCATCTGTAAAATGCGGCAATGGTAGCTGGGGGACCTATAGATATGGAGAAGCTGGAGATGGTTTAAAATTTTCAGTGTGAGCATTTGTACCTCAGAAATCAGCAAACAACAAATCAGGGCTTGATTTATTGTTTTGTTGATTGTCCAGACTTAAGAAAGTGATGAAGAGAATGTTAATGCAGATTAAGTCTAAAAGTTTTTCTCTCTCATGGTGCAGCCTCCCTCCCCCCAATTAAATATTTACCAGAGCACTGTTGCCTACAGGGCTCTTGCTGAGTATTGAGTGAGATATTCTGAGTAAAGCTGCTTTCACCTCCCAGTTTTTAAAGGGAAATTTTGATGCTCAGTTGCCTGGGACACATCTCTGTCAGGGCTAAGGACCAAAGATTATCTAATGTCAGTAGCGAAGAGGCCAATTAACAACATTTTTAATAAGAGCCTTGTTTCCACTATTATTGTCAACTCTAATCACTGTTTTTTTTTTCCTAAGCTTAAAATCCTCTTTCCTTTGTTAGCCTTGGGTGTCTGTGAGTAAATGACAATGAGCAAATTGGTCCTGAGGGGGGCCAAATCTCTACTGAGGCCATTTGTTACTACTAGGAGGGCGAGAGTCTGAAGAGCCAGAGACAAAGGTCATGGCCAGGTGCTGCAAACAACTGCTTAAAGGGGATGAGGAGCACCCGCATCCAGAGGGCAGAGACAAAATCAAGTTTAAGGATCCAAGCAAAGGGAGGCGAGCAGGACGCCTGAGCAGAGAACCTAAGAGAACCTGCTTTACTTCAATGACCGGGCCATCTGCTGGCTTCTAAGTAGGGGAGCACTGGCGCTAGCCCCGCTCACCTGGTCCACTTGTTGGGATGCTCTTACATATGGTGCCAGCTCACCTTCTAATTCTTCCAGATGGGAGTCAGGTACACTGGGGTCATCAGCAGACACCTGATACCTCGAGGGGCTGGTTCCTTTGGGAGAGGTATATATTAGAAAGCACGAAGGACATGAGGGCTGTGGAGGTGTTTGTTCAACAATCTGGAAGCAGGAGGGTTGTTTTTGAAGCCTTCTCCATCACTCCTCCTTCATCTTCCTCTGCTCCCTCCCCTGTGCCCCTCCCATGCAAGTGAATGTAGAACTTGGTCTTTACAGTGGAACTCCCAGGAAAACCATTCTTATGAGTGAGTCTCAGTGTAGAGAGTGGGCATAAGCCCCTGTGGCTCGAGCTGTGAGCTTTGTAGAGAAGAGTTGTAACCCCACACTACACTAGTCAGTCAG
>JAQQSZ010005730.1:0-13797 GCA_028646595.1 Phalanger gymnotis | reverse complement strand
GGGATATTACTCTATATTCTATTTCCTGAGCCATGGATCCAACCATGGGCCACATAAGACCCCAATGAAATAGACAGACTAAATGATTTCCTGGAGGTACAAGGAGGTAGAGCAGCCTGCATGGGCCACAATAATGAAGAACACAGAAAAGGAAACTTCAGAGAGCTGAGCTTTTACAGACTTCTTAGGGCCAAACTCCCCCATACATTCTCATATATCTCAATGTAGCTCCCACAAAGGTTGGGCCAGTCTCACCAAGATACGCGAGCAATGAGGACAAAACAAAACTGGTTTAAACATGTCCTCCTTCTTATTGCAAAGATCCAGTTGTTCATTTCTAGTGTCCAATCCCAACTGAGCTCCTCCACTATCACGCTTATTGCTAACACCTTACTGCTTTGTTGCGTTGTGGTTTTAACAACAAGATAAGAAATATAACATGGTGGCTGTGACATTGTCTGACTGACTTTACTACAGCAATAAAATCCACAGTATAAACACTGTCACTTGTAAATTGGCTGTGTTTTCATTGTTAGCTATCTAGTCTCCTAGTTGACCTCCACACCCAAAATATTTGTGTATATGTCTTGGTACCTTAAGTGTTTGTTTAGCAAATGAGTATCATGGCATTTGACTCCATACCTCCCTAAGTGTATGTATTACATTTTAAAATAACAAGTAGTATGCTTACTATCACTCTTCTCACCAATTCCACGTAATAAGCACAAAATAGTCAGCCGTGAGAACATATGCTCCCAAGCCCAAGTGACACATGGACTGAGAAATCTCCCAGAGGAGCCAGAGGCAAATTTGATTTACTGTAGGATCTTAAGATGTCCCACCTCTAACCTCTGCTTCCCATAGAACCAGTGGTTTGAAGTAATGATCTCAGAAATAATGGTCTATTGCCCACCCCTGAACCCTTGCTCACATCTGCTCCCCAAGCTTGACCTGCCTCCCCATCCTCTACCTTTCCTCTAAAGACTAGCTTAGGTGGTGCCATCTCTGTGAAACCTTCCCTGCCCCTCTTCATCCCATGCTCACTCCCTCTTCTGAAATCATGGGAATACTTTCTTACTCTCTGCACCATTATGGCACCTCTCAAATACAGCCATCTTGTTAATTACCTCTTATATTAATATTCTATCTTTCCAGGTATATTATAAACTCTTTGGTGCTAGAGACTGTCTTTTATAGGCTCACAGGATGACAGAATTTGAAGCTGGAGGGGATCTTAGAGAGATGATCAAGTTCAACCCTTTTATTTTGTACATAAGCAAACAATGACTTGCCCAAAGTGAAAAAGATAAGTCTACTCCAATCCCTTTACAGTTAGTTTGGGGACTCAAAGGAAGTTTCATAAAAGAATTGGCCTGGAGCCAGCAAATGATTAAATTAATTGGTGTTCATTGTTACTGGCCTCCCAGGCTTCCTTTAAAAAACTAAAATCCCACCTTCTATAGAAGCCTTCCCCACCCCCTCTTAATTCCAGAGCCTTCCCTCATCTAATTATCTCCTATTTATCCTGTATATAGCTTGCTTCACATATATTTCTTTGCATATTGTCTCTTCCATTAGATTGTAAGCTCTTTGAGGGTAAGGACTGTCTTTTGCCTCTTTTTGTGTTCCCAGCATTTAGAACAGTGCCCGGCATGTAGTAGGCACTTAATACGTTCACTGATTGATTGATAGATACAAAGAAGACTTAAAGAACCACTTCGAGAGTTGGTAGCACCTGCCCTGGAAGAACAAGAAAAGAGTCCAACCAGGACAACAATGACGCCACCACATTAGACTAGCAGCAGACATCACTATATAGAGGTAGCAGCCTATATACATCCATACATACTAGTGCAGCATCAACATTCTTAGAAATTTTTCTCTTTCTGTTGAGAGCATCACCGTCTTTCTAGTTACCCATGCTCACAATCTCTAAATTATTCTCAAATTTTTTAAACTTTTCTTCACCCCACCATATCCAGTTAATTGCCAATTTTGGTCAGTCCTATCTTCATATCTCTTGCATTCATCGCTGTTAGACAGATAACACACAGGAGGCCCTGGAGGTTTCAGACTCTAGCCTCTAACAGGTTCATTCTTGATCTAGTCAGACGGGAAAGACAGCTTGAAAGGGGTTAATAATAAGCTTTATTCTAGTCTAATCTTCTCTAACACATATTACTGATAACAAACAATATTCCTGCAGTATTCCCTAATCACCCTCCTTTCAGGGATTGGTGAGGGGTGGGGCAACTACCCCTGTGTCTAGATGGGGGTCAATCGAGACATGCACAACTTGTGTATCCCCTAAATCCCCTCAAGCCCCAGTGGGAACCGGTTGAGGCACACACAGATTCCCCCTTCCCAAGCCTTGATGGGGGCCCATCAAGGCACACAGCATTACAGCTTGTGCATTCAACCATAAAGCTTCCCTGACTCACTGACCAATGCCCACCAGTTTTATAGGGCATCAGACAAAGAAGGCATACTGCCAGCGATAGCTTTACAAATTTATATCACCTCATCCCTGTATCTCACTGCGCAGCTGCAGTGGATGTTTGCAATTTAAGCACAAATGTTTATATTATTTGCCATTATATAATGCTATGCAAGTGTGGTGGAGATGTTTTGAACCATGAGCCTGGGAAACAGAGATTGCTATGGCCACAGATCCTGGGAAACTGAACTTTAAGAAAGAATGCTAAAATCCACCTTACTGACACTAAAATTCACTTTACTGACAGTCACCTTCTCCCCACTCACCCAACCACCACCCTAATTCAATTCTTTACTACCAGTCATGGAATTTTGTAATAGCCTCCTAATTGGGCTGCTGCATCAAGTCTCTCCTATCGCCTCTCCATTGGCTGCATAACTGCCCAAGTACTTAAAGCTTCCATCTGCCCACATCAATGCCCAGATCAGAAAATCCCATTGACTTACTATTTCCTCTAGGATTAATTACAAACTACTGCACTGGGCATTTAAATCTCATTACAATCCAGCCAAATTTACTGGAGGCAGAATCCCTGGCTTCCTCAACCCACATGTTGTCTCTTATACAAAGCCTTTCTTGATTTCCATCAGCTGCCAGCTGTTAGTTACCCATAGGGAAGAATGGAATTCCCCAGCTGACCTGATACTGACCTGTTCTTTCCCCTTCTCCTTTAGACTCCTAACTCCCAAAATTGCTTTGGACTAGAAAAAAAAAAAAACTTGCAAGGTAAGAACCAGACTCTGGAGTCCCAAGGATAGATTGCCAAAGGAAAAGGTTGTTTTCCTCCCTTATCATCTCTTCTTTGTTATCCTTATACATTTTCATCCCAGGTGTTTGAATCTGAAAATAAGATCAATCAGTCTTGACCTGTAGGATTGCCTTTTCAATGAGTTATATGAGGAAATTATAGGCACTTTGGTGAAATACTCAATCAGGAGCCATTCAACTACTATTGAATAAAATAGAGATAAAGAAAATCTCAACTGCATCAAGGTTCTCAAGAAATAACTTCCCCTGTATCACTAACTATAATTACTAAAGTCAAGGAAATGGCACTAGAATAAAAATATTTAAAGCAAGATCTTGGGTATGGCCTAGGAAGAGGCTATCCTGTTTTCTTCCTGCCTGTCAGTATTCCCAATTGGATGTTGGGAATAGCTCGATGTCTGGACTTTATTCCACCTTTTAGTTTGGGGATTTTTAACTGTGGGGGGAAAATTGCAGAATGGTATTGTGGAAAGAGTATTAAAATTTGAAGAGTTTTCTCCCTAGCTTTCCTACTTATGTTCTATGGCCTTGTATATAACCCATGGTCCAGAACAAAAGCTCCTAGTTTTCATGGACTGGCTTCAATCTTAAGGAATTCTCATGCAGAATTTCCCCCTGGAACTGACAGGACATAGACCCAAGCTGAGACCTTCATCCCTTGTCCCAAATGAATTTGAGTCCTATTTGTCCATAGGCCCTGGAAAACCCCATGTTGAACTCTCTTTGAATCTTCCCACTTGATCTGGCTTTCCATGCTCAAATCTGTTACCCTTAACCTAGCCTAGCCCTCCATTGTCTGTTATCTCCAGGTAGCCTTCAGCTACTCCCCACCCTTAATTCCATTCTCTCATTTCTTGGAGTCTGAATTCTAGTCCCATGAATATCCTCCTTAGATTCCTCCTCAAGACCCTCCCTAGACCCCTCCTCCCATCACCCTAGACTACTAGATCCCCTAGATCCCTCTCCCAGTCTTTCTGTATGTAAGATCCATCATGCCTCCATGAAGGTGCTCAGATTCAATCTGGTCCGCTGGCATTAGCAATACAAATGCTCAGTCTCCTTAAGACTTTACCCAATATGGTGAATCTTTAATAAACTTTGTTTTACTTTGGCTGAAAGAAGGCTTGGATTGAATTCTTTCATCAGGACCTGGAGTGTTGCTATTTCAGGGTCCCAGTACCTCTAAACCTCAACAGAACTGTCAGAATTTGGTTTATTTTGCCCTTATTTTGGGTTACCCCCAAAACATCAAAATTTGGCTTATGTCTAGGTTTCCACACCAACAGTAATAGGGCACTCAGCTCCCAAGCAAGCACTCAGGTTAACAAGACATTAAACATAGGACAGGCTTATTCAACCCAATAAAAAACATAAACAACCTGAGCCCATAAACAGTACAGACAACTCTCATTCCCTCTCTGGTGAAATTGATCTCTCAGTGATCTGTGTAGTCCTTCAGATTTATAGTTGTACCATGGGATTGAGAACCCACTATCCTTTGAAAGGGAAAAACACTTAAGGTTGCTAGATGGCTACCTATGGTGAGCTCCATCTTCTCCAGGACACTATATATAAGGTATTTACTTACCTGGTGTTAAGCCCCCTCAATTTCCTCATCAGATAAATGAGAGACTTGATGATCTCTAAGGCTTTCCAACTTTAAATACTAACATGATAGGAGTATAGATTTAGATCTAGAAGAGCTTCTAGAGCTCCTCTTATTTTAACTTTATCTGCTGGCAGCTTTTCTTGATGTCTACTCTCATTGAGAAGAACATGGACTAGAAGGCCCCCTGTGGCAAACTTGTAGCAAGACATGGATAAGAGTTGCTCAGAACTGCAGCCATGGATGAGTTATGATCTGCATTACTGGAGAGAACTTTCAAATTAATGAGATGATTGATCTATTTGAGTATTTGAAAATAGAGGGAAATGGTCAACAATCACATTCATTACAATCAGTTATAGGAAGATAACTGGTAAATATTTTACAATCAGCTCTCCAGAAAAAAAGATGTACACACAACATACTCATGAGATTCTCATTATAAAGAAAACCAGAAAAAAGAAGGAAGTAGCAACTTGAGAGATGACTCACAGATACTCCTTGAAAAGGTAGAGAAAATACTACTAGTTTTAGTCATGTACCCAAAGTCAATGAGAAACATCATGGGACATGTGATTATATTGCATTACAATATTTTTATAAGGTTTTGCAAAAGGACATACAGTTCAGGTCAAAATCATAAAAGATTCCTGGAAAGATGCATCAACAAGATTACCTTGTTCAACCACCCTCTTATTATCATCATCAAAGTATAAAACATGAAAATGTAGCCCCAGCATTTACCAATATTATGGAGGATATCCAATGTAAGCTACAAATAAGAAAAGAATTCTCTGCTGGTAATGTAGTCCCATAGGTGCTCCTACTTGTGGATGATATTGTGCTGATTATGATGGTTCGTGGAACACTTTAAGAGCTTCTTAGTAATTCAACAATAACTCAAAAGAGTTTGACCTAACTATCCACACAGTAAAAATAAAGGAGCTTTCTCTCTTTTCTTTCTAATGACTATTGGCTACATCATGATATTCCATTATATGGACAAGCAATAGAGAAGGTCTACCACTAAATTTATCTTGGACAGACACTGCAGATGATCAGTGAGCTGGATGAGGTCAGGGAACCATATGTTGAGGTTTGAGGGTGCTCAAGACCCCAAAATACAATATGCTAGGTCCTGTTTGAATGAATTTGACTCAGCCTGCCTTCAGCCAAAGAAAAAGAAGGTTTATTGAAGATTCGCCATATTGGGTAAAGTCTTAAGAAATCTTATCATTTGTGCTGCTTATCTGACAAGTGGCTAGATTCAATCTAAGCTGGACTGAATCTAAGCACCTTCATGGAGGCAAGATGGATTTTATATACTGAAAGTTGTGGGAGGGATCTAGGGGTGGTCCTAGGGTGATGAGAGGAGGAGTTTAGGGAGGGTCTAAGGAGGATCTTGATGGGACTGTGATGAGGTCAGATTCCAGGAAACAAGAGAATGGGATTAAGGGTGGGAAGTAGCTGAAGGCTACCCAGAGATAACAGACAATGGAGGGCTAGATTAGGTTAAGAGTAACCTAGAAATCTAGGCCTAGTGTTAATAAAAGGTTTATGACCTCAGGAGAAGGCCAGATCAAGTAGGAAGATTCAAGTAAAGTTCAAGGGGGCTCCCAGAGCCTGTATCCCATCAAGCTGGGTCCATAATTAAACAATAAAAAGCTGACTACATTGCCCTTGGTAAATTGTACAGTGCTTTCAATGACATCAGACTTCTTCCTAAAACAGGGGCCCATTTTTTTAAATAGCAGTGTCCTCCTAATGATGCTGTATGGCAGCAAATCATAGAATGTCATAATCTCTGAAGAATAAAAGCTGCAGGTCACCCAAACAGCAAAGGAGAGAATTGCTGTGGATGTGAATAGACTGTAAGATATTACCAATGAAGAATTACACAAGGAAAGTAACATAAACAATGCCATCAGACATGTATGACTGGAAAAGGTGGTTATCTAGTTATTGAATGAGAGTGAGAGATAACCAATGGACAATCCATGCGCTCCATTGTTACTTGTGTAACATCAAGAAATCTACAAGAACAGTCCCAGAACTTTGGATAGACACTCCCTGCCACCTCTTTATCCCATGGACTCGTGGAAGGACAAAGAGTTGCATAGATAAAGAGAACAAAGGGCAGATTAGAGGAAGTAGCCACATCAAAAAGATCGTGGTACCATTAAAGTATTGCAATATAAAAATATAATGAAATATTATTTCTCCATAAGGGATAGAGAGTTGGTCTCAGAGGCAGGAAGACCTAGGTTCATTCCTGCCTCTAGCGCATGTTGGCCATATGACCAGCAGAGGGGCAAGCCATTTAACTTCATGATGCCCTAGATAACTCTAAAATGATAAATTGCTTAAAAAGTGCAGACCTGCATTGGTAGGGAGAATCTCTGCATCCTGAAGTTTTCTATACCAATAAATAATAGTTCAGTCCTTATCTTGAAGGAACAACAAATATAAAGAGTTCAAAGAAGTGTAGGAGGATATATGAAGTGGTACTGAATGAAGAAAGCAGAATCAAAAGAATAATAGGCACACTTATTATGATTGTGAAAATAAAAATGACATCAAATAGAAATAAAACTCATGTTAAATACAATGGATGGCATTAGTACAGTTTTGTTAGAGTTAAACATGACTTTTGTTTCTTTTCATAGTAGAACATGGTTAAATCTTGGTCCTAGAAAACAGATAATGAAATAAACCTCTTTCCTCTCACTAGAAAGGTTGGGGACTTTGGGGATAGAAGCTTGGATACATTATCAAATAGTCACTGTGCTGGTTTTTCTTGCTTAACTGTTTTTCTCTGTTACAAGAGAAGGTTCAATCCTGGGATGGGGAGAGCAGGATATATCCAGAAATGACAGTGATGTAAAAACAAAAGGAAATGAGAAAGCATTTTATGATAACAATAAAACAAAAAGCCTTTCATGAGAATAATTGCAGCTTATTTATACACATCAGTTACAGAGGACAACACAGTGGAGAAGTTCTATGAAGAACTCAGGCCATCCAATTTATATCAATATGCACTCATATACCTGGTGACTTCAATGTCAAATGAGAATACGTGAGGATGGCAAAAAATATCTTTGAAAACATAAGACAGAAAGAAGGAATAAGAGAGGCCAAAGACTTAAGGTCTACATAGAATGCACACCTCTCTATTATTAATACTTTCTTCACGGAAAACATAGGCAGACAACAGACATGGTAAGCCCTAGGTAACATCAGGAAACATGAAATTGAGTATATTTTAATATACAAAAAATGACTCATTAATGATGTGGGAGTCATCACTGAATCGGCTCTCTGCATGTAGTCAGACTGCCAACTTACAAAATAAAGAATGAAATTTTTATGAAGCTTAAGAAAAAGGATAATGAAAACACATTTAGCCTTTAATTAAAACAACTCATTTCTGACCTATTTAAACAAGTTGTTGATATGGAAAAATGAATAATGGACCACAGAAATGACATGGACACTGATTCTAATAATTTTATGAAGACATTTCACTTCAATAAACATTTATTAAGTGTCTACTAGGTGCTAGTCCCTATACTAAGCGCTGGGGATACACAATGAGACAAAAGACAGTCCCTGCACTCAAGGAGCTCAAAATCTAATGATGTAATTATACATTTAAATTATGTAAGTCAACTGCAATCAAAAAAAGATACTAAAATAGATTAAAAAGTTCCTTAGCAAACACTTGGCTTGCCAAATGGAAAGAGGTGGTGGCCAAAGGCAACACATAGAATATAAACTCTTTTGTAAAATCTCTTATTCCAACCTTTTTGGCTAGATTAGGACCAAAGGAAGTAAGGAAAATCTTCAAAGAGTTTAGAGAATATTGGACTTTCCATCTTCCCCTGAGTATCCTAGTGGAATCTCCAGATCAGCTGATGACAGAAGCATCTGCATTGGGTGCCAAGGACAGAAATTTCTCTGGGAGGAGAGGTGTTTGGATGAGTATCCTAGAGCTTACATGGGCTACATAAGAAAAATGGGAAAAAAATCTGCAAATATTGTTATAACAAACTTTCTTCACCATCAAGGATGGTGGTAGTGCCTCCACATTTGGATTCTACTATTACAGTCCCATACTTGTTTTTATAGAGGTGGTAGCAATGGCAAAAGGAATAAAGATAGTACAAGTAGCAGAACTAAATCTGGACGCTGTATAAGAGATTGGTGCTAGAAGTACCATACTTGTGAGAGTTTTTAGGAATCAATTCATAAGATATCTGAAGGAGGGAAAGAAGCCAAGGGCATGTGAAAAATCTCAGAACTTATTAATGCTGAAAAAGGTGACTGAGAGAAAATCAAGAACTCTCAACCCACATATCTAGTTTCCCATCTATGCGACATTTTGTGAATCATCTCCATACACATCAAGGACATAGTCAATGAAGATATTAGAAGAGAAGAGTTCACTTTTTGCAAGCAATCTTCCACAGCGGAGTACATTTTTATCATCACTTAATTGAAAGCTGTGGAGAATACAAGAGCTTACTATTCTTATTTTTTGTTGTTGATTTAAAAAAAGGATTTGATTTGATAGAGCAAAACATCACCTTAAAGTCTCTCTTCAGCATCATAAAAATTATTCAAGGTTCTTTGAAAGATATATTAACAAAGATAACATTGTTCAACCACCCTCTTATCCTAAACATAGAGTGAGGCATAAAACAGGGAAGACGAGGCTTCTCAACTGGGTTCACTGCTATGATGGAGGAGGGCCATATAGTGAGAGCAGCACTTGTTTTATGTGGATCAGAATGGTCCTTTAATGGGGCAGGGAGGCTATTTAGCTCCTTTGCTGCCTGATACGTAAAAGGCTTACACTATGTGCAGTTGATGTTGGAGGTTTTAGAGGAATTCTCATTGCTCTCTGGGATCCCTGTTTATCCTATTGCTGCTAATTGCTGTGATGACTGTGGGTAGAGGAAAGAAGTATTTTATCTGAGTCAGTATCATTTAAAATTTTAGGAATTGGATCCTATTTAATTGTCCTAAGTAAAATCGTTTTTACTGTATTTTATGACCACAAGAAGTTCATTGCATTTTTACCTTGACCCTCAATGTCCTGGGCTGGCCTGAATTAAGCTTGGACCAAAACAGAATTCAAGTTGAAGAATGATTCCCTATAGTTGCTGAGGCCTTCTAGATTTTTCTGCTTACTACTAGTACTGCTGCTGCTGCTGCTGCTGCTGTGGCTGCTACTACTACTACTATTACTACTACTACTACTGTTACTATTACTAGTGCTTTTAAGGTAGCTTCTCAGTCTGTAACAATTTTCCTTATTGCCTGAGGCCTTCTCAAGCTGGAACATCCCTCTAGAAGCTGCTCTTTCTCCCATTGGTGAATTCCTTCTAGGGACTCCATTTTGGGGATAGGTGCAGGCCAACTATGCTTCCTTCCTCTCCTAGCTGTTCTTCTGACTGAGGGCTTTAACATCATGACCCCTGGGGAAATACCTCCCATGTTTTTCAGCTCTCCTTTATATTTGTACGTGTTGTCTTGTCCAGTTAGAATGTAAGCTCCTTGACGATAGAGATTGTCTTTCTTTTTGCTTGTACTTGTTTCTCCGGTGCTTAGCAGAGTTCCTGGAACAATAAATACTTGTTATCTGCTTGCCTGTTTTGTTGGTTGATTAGTTAACCAACGATTTCATGAATATATTGCTAACTATGAGAAGTTATTTGGACTGTCTAATACTTTTCTTCATTTTTAGAATCTGCGATAAGGGTAAATTCTAGAGGTGGGAGTAGGGGAGAGACAGAGAAACCTGAGAAAAGATGCAAAATAGTATAAAATTTCTTCAATTGTCTTGTAGCTCCGGTCATAATTTTCTGTGAAATAGATGAAAATCTTACCCACTTCCCATTTATGTGGATTCCTGAAGCTATATTTCAAATGTCTCACAATCTAAGCTCTATCATCTTCTTTTTAAAGTTGGGCTCAATCTAGTTATGTTTTGTTTTTTTTTTATTTTCACTTTCCCCTCACTTCTTAATAAGAGCTCAACTACTCAAGTCCTTTCTGTCAGTAGACATCCCTGCCCTCTGGGATTCTTTAGCGCTCAGCTGAGATTTGAAAATGACACTTGATTGACACTGTCAGGACCCATGTTCATCTCTTAGAATTTACTGAGACCTAAAAAGAAAAAATAATTTTAAAAAAAGAATTTACTGATACTTGTTAGAGAGTTTCCATTTCCCTGGAAAACCTTTGAGTTTCTTAGGTTCTCCCTCCAAACAAACCTTTGCAGTCCATGCTGTGAACACAGGGCATTGTTTATTTCAAGATTAGGTTGAAGAGGGTTTGGAGAAGCCCCCTCCCTACATAGCTTTGTACGCCCTATCTCATCAATAGTGAAAATGACCAAACCAAAGAGCAGACTTCCCAGTCACTAGAGAATGTAATGATGATAAATTTCTAGAATTCTTGGGTTAAGTCCGAAGAAGCTAACAAAGGCTTCAAAAGAACAAATAAGCATCGGTTCCCTGGAACTATTTTATTTTTCACAGAAAGGAAAGACAAGTTTGGCTTAAATATCCTCACTCATCTCAAAGCATGGAAAAAGTGTTTGGAGTCCTAATTGAGATCCACACAACCAGAGCCAGCTGAGTTCAAGTCTGTGGCCTCAGACACTTACTAGCACTGTGGCCCTGGGCAAGTTACTTAACCCTCTTTGCCTCAGTTTCCTCATCTGTAAAATGAGTTAGAGAAGGAAAGGGCAAACTATTCCGATATCTCTGCCAAGAAAACCCCAAATGGGGTCATGGAGCATCAGACATTACTGAAAAATGACAGCTACGACCAGGGCCAGCACAAGGGAAAATAGGTGATCAAAGTTTATCTTTGGTGCTCTTTATTTCCTGATTGTTTGCCCACTCTTACCCTTTCAGTGACTTTTCTACCCCAGATTAGGAGGCCAGTGATCTTGTGCTGTCGAAACTCCACTTTTAGGAAATGGGAAACTGTCAGACTAGTTAATCTGAAAGGTGTTTCCAGCTCTGAGTCCTATAAACCTATGATAGACTAAGGTGTTTGTGACTTATGTTATCCCTTCAAGCAGCATTTGAATTATGAAGGGATGCCTTGAGAAGGAGTAGATGATCAACTCAGAGGAATAAATTCTTCTAAAAGCTATATTTTATTGATGCTTTGTGTTGTTTTTTTAACATCACTTTCACTTCCCAATAAACCCTTCCCTTGAGAAAGAGTTAAGAGAAACAACCAATATATTCAAAACAACCAACAATACATACAGTGCATACAACGTTCTACACCCATAATCCGCTGCCTCTCAGTCAAGAGTAGGAAATATATTTCATCATAAGTCTTCTGAAATGGAGACTAATCATAGCATGGATCTGAATTCTGGTGGTTTTAATGTTGTTTTCCATGAAGTAATAGATTAATGTTTTACATTACTGTGTCAGTATCTATGTTAACTCTTTGTTCTACTTTCTTCATTAGTTCCTACAAGTCTTCCCAATTCCCTGAATTCCTCATATTTGTAATTTCTTATGGCTCAGTAATATATGATTACAAGCATATACCACAATTTTCCCAGCTATTTGATAGTCGATATCCCCGCCCCCCCCCTTTCTTTTTTTCTTCCACAGAAAATGCTGCCATGACTATGGGACTTTCCTGGAATCAGTCTTTTTTTATGGAATTTCAGGTGTGGAGATGGACCAGTAGGACTGGGGGTGATGTAGAGTAAAGGGCCTTTCTTGACCACCCTCAAAACCTATTCCATAGACAATAGCCTGGCCAGACGATCAATTAGCTCTAGGATAGTGGATTAGTAATGGGTTGCCTGGGGAGTGGCAGGATGTGGAGACTACCTGCTATTTCTCTATGGCCTCTGGCTTCTCTGCTCTCTTGCATCCTCTCCAGAAAACAGGAGGAGGGCTGACTGGTGACTGGCTGGTTGTTTGTGTGCTTGGCTTCCCGCTTCTTCCCCTGCTGTGAACAGAAGCAATGTCTCCTTGATAAGCTATCCCTAGCAACAAGACTATGGATTCAGAATTCAGTATTTATTTCTCTTTCTTCCAATCCCTCCCATTTGGGGCAGAGTCTTGAATACAGCTTTCCTTCAGAGGAGTGGTCTCTCCCTCTAGGTAACTGAAACAGTTCTCTGTAAAGCTGAAAGATTGTCTCTGGGCCAGTAAACTTGATGAGATGCCACAGGAAGCCAGAGTCAACCCCACAGGCAATCTTAAAGATTTGTTTCAATTGTAGTTCTAAGACAGTCCCCAGGAGCCCAACTACATTCCTTGCTACAGGAATACAGACTTCAGACCCAAACCACAGAAACCCAATGCCTTCATTTAAAGCAGGAAATGCCAACCTCAAATACACCACTTAAGAAAAATAACAAAAGACCCAGGCTCTTGACCAGAACTCATATAGTTCCTTTAACCTTGCATGCTAAGAGTAGGGCCTACAAAGCTATTCTAAAATATCATTGGCTTTATGGGTCAATTCCCAAGAGGACTTTGGTAGGAGGAGGGCATTGGCAACAATAAAATGAGCTATTTAAGTCAGAGAATCATTGATCTGGATAAGGTGGTGAAAGATTATCAGGTCAGATGAACAGATAATTTTCAAAAAGAAGAAGCCCAATTTGTTAATTATCTCTTGGAAAAATACTCAATGTCCCTAACAACCAGTGAGATCAGAATTAAAACAACTTTGAGTCACCACCTCACATCTGTCAAATTGGCAAAGATGATTAAAAGCAATGAAATGGAGTGTTGGTTAACTCAAAGAACATTAGCTCCTTGAGGGCAGAGTCTTTCATTTTGTTTTTTGTATCCTGAATGATAAATCATTATAGAAGATCTTCCATATTATAGTATAAGCACAGCTTTTCTTCCTCCCCCCACCCCCC
>JAQQSZ010005729.1:0-13798 GCA_028646595.1 Phalanger gymnotis | reverse complement strand
GGAATAGATGTGATGAACGTTGCCTTTTATTTCATACTCCTAAAATGAGCAGATGGGTAAATTTATGGGAAAAGTCTAAAAGAATCTACTCATAGCTTGAATGAATGATACAGTAAACAATGAGTCATATCTTCACTGTTTGACCCTGGGCAAATCATTTGACTTCTGTCTGCCTCATTTCCCCAAATGGGAATAATAACAGCATTTATCTCCCAGGGTTGTTGTAAGGATCAAATGCGAAAATATTTGTAAAGCACTTAGCGCAGTGCCTGGCACATAGTAGGAATTTATTAAGTACTTGCTTCTTTTCTGCCTTCCTCCCTCTCTAAAATGGGAGAAATAATCCTGGCTCTTATCTCCCCCTAAGAGTAAGAAAAGTGCTTTGTAAACTGAAAGGTACTGTGTAAATGTGAGCTCTGATTGTGAAGGGTGCAGTCCAGTGGTGCCTATAAAGCCTAGCACCTGATTCAGTTGGGTATATAACAAATAAACAAACCCTGTTTGCTTCTGCAGGAATCAAGAAATGCTGCTACACTGGCTTAATATTTGAAAATGCTCTAACTTAATGTCTGCCTATTGTGGATAATAAACATGTGACCTGACCAGGGATATATACAATAAGACTAGTTAAGACTCCAAATGATTCAAAGGAAATGAAGGGGAGGGGTTTGGGATGTGATCTCTTGCTTTCCCTAGCACAACAGGCTGATAATCCACACACCAAGGGACTTCTGCATGCAGGCCAGGCAGAATTCTCTCTCCAGATCTGTTGGCATGGGGGTGGGAAGGGGGGAGGGGAAGGGGAAGGAAGGGAGACAGCGAAGTCAACCAGGCACAAAAGTGAATGGAATTTCCAGAAGTATCTCCTTGGAGAACAGGAACCCTTCTAATAGATATCTTAGCTTCTCAGAAAACTCCAAGAAGGCAAATTTGTGCCTGGGCAAAAGTATTCCTGGCCCAAGTCTTGAAATACAACTTAAGTATGTGGCCATAGGTAACTTCTGCTCACTCCCATTACTTGATGTATCCTCCCATTTTCAGATCACCTGTTATAAAACCGTAACCATCCAGCTCTCCCAATATAGGACTGGTAACAAGGCCTGGATATGAAATCGTTCTATAAAGGCACAGAGGATATGACTCATTTTTTCATGCATCATTTAACCAAGTCATGAGTAAATTTTTTTAAACTTTTCCCATAAGTGAATCCCTCCATCACCATCTGCTCATTTTAGGAATATGAAATATCATAAGGCCACATTTGTCACATCTATTCCCACTTATTTTTAATGAAAGGGTTTCCTTTCTTCTGAAACTTGTGAGACCTGGGCCACTAGAAATGCACACAAGTTGTCTTTCAAAACCCTAAATGGAGTAAGATTAAATTTTTCTATCAAGGAGTTCTTCTCAGAAGTCTCTGCACATTAGAAGGAACATCACAAATCCATGCCACAATCCTCATAGATCATTTTCTTCTGTTTTTTGGGGGGAGGGGAAGGGGTTAAGAGGGGAATGGACACTTAATTTATAGATAGATAGATAAATAGATAGATAGACAGATAGATAGATAGATAGATAGATAGATAGATAGATAGATAGATAGATAGATAGATAGATATACATATATATATATATATTATTGTTATATTTTGCTTTCAAGGGAGCCATCCTTTGTAAGACATATCTTTTAAAGGAAAAAGAAAAAAATCCACAAAATCAAACCATACATTGAAAAAAATCTAGCAAGGTATGCAAGGTTCCACACTCATAAACCCCATAAACACTACCAACAAAGTAGTGGGGAGGGATGTCTTCTCATGTCTCTTCTTTGGGTCCATGCCTATTAGTTTAAGTTTTACAGTATTCATTTCTCACTGGTTTGTGCTGGTTGTTCTTTCCAGTCACATTTATAGTAATAGGTATGTTGTTTTCTTAGCTCTGCTTCACTGTATCAGTTCATGTAAATAGATCCATGCTTCTCTGGAGTTACCACTTAGAAGTCTAATTTATCCAACATGTTGAAAACCCAAATGCTGGAGAATAAGAGAGTAATAATTAGGTTTATTAAGGATGACTAGTAATATTACTTCAATTATCTTTCCAACATGCAACTTCCCTTTTTGGATACCATCGGGTGCTTTTGTGACATTGACTCATATTTAATAATGGAACTTTTTCAACACAATTGCAAAACGATGCAGATGGGTAAAATTCTGCCTTCCTAGAGGAATTGGCATATGCATGAGTATCTTCATGATATACCAAAACTACTATCTGTGATTTAGGGGAAAGAGTTCATGATTGGCAATCTGAAGATTTAGGCTTGAGTCTTGGCTCTACTAATTACTCCATGTACAATCTTGGAAAAGTCAGTTAACCTCCTGGGCCTTAGTTTCCTCATATGTAAAATAAGGAGCTAGATGGCATCTAACATCCTGTCCAATTCTAGTTCTATGATTGTACGATTTACTTGTAAAATAGTCTTGTTGGACTTGACTTTGACTGTGAAACCTTTCTTTGCATACCCAGCACTTAGTACAATGCCAGGTACATAGAAGGAACTTAAAGTCTCCTTCAAATTAATGATTTTATGAAAAACAAATCTCAAATTTCTATGCAAGTACTGACTTCACTAAATCACACAATAAAATTATTTGAGTAAATGAATATTGATAAACATCAAGTTGGGAAAGGGAAAAGAGGAGAAAGTGAAGGGGAATAAGCATTTATATGCACCTACCATGTGCCAGGCACTATGCTAAGCATCTTTACAGATATCATTTTATTGATCCTCACAACAACTCTGTAAAATAGTTTGCTACTATTATCTCTATTTTATAGTTAAGGAAACTGAGGCAAATAGGGCTAAGTGATTTGGCCAAAGTCATACAGCTAATAAATTTCCTAGGGCAAATTTGAACTCAGGTCTTCCTGACAATAGCCCAGTGTTCTGTTCACTATGCCACCTGTTGCCTAAATTCAAATGTATATTTTCTAATCTGGAACCTTGAATTATCTTTATTTTTGAATGCAAGTTTTAACCTCCAAAAAACCTCCCTCCCCCCTCCAGCACAATGATGCAGAGCACATTTGCATTGATGCAAATTAACCTAGGGACACACTGTCAAGTCATCAGACCTTTAATAAATTCCTTCTATGTGCCAGGCATTGTACTAAGTGCTGGGTATGCAAAGAAAGGCTTCACAGTCAAAGTCAAGTCCAACAAGACTATTTTACAAAATTTCCTGGAAAAACCATTCTGGTGTTGGTTACTTGATCCTTGGCCTTTTTGTTTCTGAATAATCCCATGTGTTTCATCAACCCACTGTCTACCCAGCTGTTAACTGTGTTTTAACTGAGTTCTAACTGATGTGGAGATGCTTTGATTGTTACTGAGCTGATTAAAGAAACTTGCTGCCTTGAGCAGAGAAGAAACCTCCATGCCAACCCTGACCCAAGTAGTTGAGAAAAACTAAGAGGCCCACCTGCTCAAAACCATTTCCACTGTAGCCCTGCCTGTCCTAACAACATCTCTACCATTGCTAACACCCCCTCCTCCAATTGAAAATTCACTTGGATTAATTAGATCCTCTTTTTTAAAATGCAAAAATACCCCAGAATACCTGGCAACCATTCAAGCCTGAGCTAGTATAATAATAAATAAATTAGTCTAATAAAATAATCCATCTATATATACCTGATATCAGTAATAGCCTAGGAATTGGTTAATTAGATGGAGAAACAATAGCAGTAGTTTTGGGGCATGGCTTACTTTGAAAATATCAAAGGGCATCAGGAGACAGTGGTAGAAACAGACAGAGGCAGAAGCAGAGACAGACAGTTAGAGACAGACACAAAGAGACATGCTTGAGGTGTAAGATGAGATAGAAATAAACATATAGATAAGATAGAGAAATATCCATGGTCTCAGAGTCAAAAGATCCTTGTTGAATGCAGTAATTCAGCATGGATACCATCTGTGTGACCTTGGCCTTGTTAGGTCTCAGTTTCCTCATCAGTAAAATGAATAGTTGTACTAGAGAGAACATCTAAGGTTCTTTTCAACTAGAAATCCTATGATGGGGAACAGATTGTGAAAAATGCAAAGTACCACAAGAGAGTATGGTGACCTGGAGCCATTGAAGAGAAGACAGAATGTGGGAATGAAGTTCATAAAAAGGATGAAAAAATCTTGACTATTGTAAAATGTGACTTAAGTCCTAGGTCGCAGTTAGTATGTTACTGAAAATGATGCTCAAGATGCCTTTAACTCATCAGGGCAAAAAATCTCATGACTAATTTAGAAGGCTCAAAATATCATCATATCCAGTTTAGCCCAGCCTTTGCCTTCCCATCTTATCAAGCCTCTAGTTCTTCATTTGGCATAGTTTCACTCTCCAGTTCAATGGATCAATGACCAATTCCCTCTGCTTTTCTAGAGCAAGACATAAAAGGGACAAAATGAAATAGAAATGAGATACATTAATTCCTATACTAAAGTAGGTCAGACTACCACTTCCCTGTGACTCTTCACCTGCTTGGCTCTTCCCACATCCTCATTCTCATCCTCTTTATTACAAACACATTGTCCTCATGGATTTTCTTCTCCACCCTAGAGACTCCTACCTTTATCCCTGGAGAAGGCTATATTAGACAAGCTTTCAGATGTAGCATCATCTTATTTTAAATAGTGTTAATTCATGGTAGCTTAGTCATGGTAGACTCTCAAAGCTGATAACATCTCCAAAAATTTAGCAGGGGAATTAATATATATTGTCCCTGTGTTTATTCTTACCTATACCAATGTCCTTACCAGATACCATTCCTCTGGTTTTATTAAATGAATTTACATGGATAGATTTATTAAATAGACATGCACATAGTTTTGCAACCATAGCATATCCTTTTATTGAGAATCCAATCTATAGTTTAACTGGATTAATTTATCAAGAAAGTATTAACAAAAATATCATCTTCTTCTGGAATACCAGAAGAAAGAAGATTGAATATTTATGTTAAGTACTTTCCTGATGACTATGGCTACAAGTATCAACAGCTATTAAATCTCCTTTTCTGGTATTTCAATAAACTCCAAAGATAACACTGTAAAAGTCAAGTGAACTAGTCTTGCAGTTAATAATAGTCATTACCAAATACTTCCTTAGAACACAGTAAACTTTTATTTAATTTTTTTTCTAAAATTCATTTCCAATTACACATTCGTTGAAAGGAGAGATGCCAAAGGCAATGCAATCACAGCAACTCCATCAAATGCATATGTTCTGGGCTGCTGCTGCTGAAATGAGTTAGATATCTCTTAACTGTCTTTTGTTTAAAGACAACCAAGATGAAATATAGCAAAGTCAGAGATTATTGTTTCATTATAAAGTCTTTCCAAGGCAACAGCCATTCTTCTGGGGTCATTGTGGCTGTTTTGGGTGGAGGGAAAGCAAATTTTAAAATCTCTGAAAACACAAGACAGTATAGGCATTTTGGACGTTTTACATATAAATATATTCATGTAGATGGGTGTGCAATTTAATACAAATGTGGACAGTATTTCTTACAACATCCAACAAATATGTTCATTCTACTTTGGCTGAAAGGCCACAAAGTTTTCATGTTTCTCTCCCCTTTTATATTTTTAATGTGACTAGTTTATGGACTGAACTATCATACAAATACATGGCTGTCCTACAGGAAGCAATAACTGAAAAAGGGTTTATACCCCTCTGATTACATGGCAATATACTTTGCATAATCAAGTGTAATGTGGATTGATGAAGTGAGAATTCTTATTACTACAATTTTGGCATACACTCACTTATCCCACAATACTTAAATGTCCAGTCAATTCAGCCAAATAATCAGCTCTACATGATGGTAAGCAACCAGCTCTGACTAAACTGACCATATGTTCTGACAGTACTTAGATACAATCATGGTCACTCCCTATGTGGGAGTCACCAACATATGTTCAAATATACAGTTTCTCTGTGGCTGCTAGAACTTGACTTAACTGTCATTTATGCCCAACAGAAGCACAACAGCATTTACAACAGCATATACAAATACAAATAGATTTATAACATCAACACAAATGATTGAGCCCTATGAATATCTCAAGTTTGAGTTCTCCATGGGAGAAACCTCAGAACAAATGTACTTGAGAAGCCTGCTAAGACTGATGGTTTTTTTTTAATGCCCTGAAGTTTATAATCCAGCCCCAAGGACAAGGTGTCAACAACACCAGTTAGTTTCCCTTTGTATTGAGAATACATGACATTCTGAATATTGTAATAGTAAGAGCTATTATCTCAGTGAAAGAATGCAAAGTAGGAAGGTAGGGAGTGTATTCTGACAATTCAGTTCAAAAATCTCCTTTGCCTGAGTTTTGAGCAGTAAGGGAGGCCTTTAAAAAAAAATCACAACTTGCAGAAAGTAGCTCAAAAGAATATAGATCTTACCTAACATATTAAGTGATGGGTGGGGTAGGGTTTTTGTTTCTTTCTACAAAGATAGATTCTCTTATAGCTCTTTTATTTACTGAGATTATCGATTTTCCATATTTAACTTGCCATGCCTAGGGAAAAAAATGAATCTTTCAGAGCTAAGCTGAAACCACAACCAAACTATTAAAACAGAGTTTGTAAAGACTTATAACTTTAGAATATTCTAATTGTTATAGCTGAGTGAGGTATCATAGCCAGGACCAGAGTTTCAGAATACTAGTTTAAAACACTTCTCAGTATAATTTACTGTACCCAGTAATGACTTTGTACAGTGACATCTTTTCACCCTTCAAAAATTACATGAAGGGCTGTGTCTAGGATGGTCCCGAATAAAAACAGATTTCTATCTTTGATTTTTTTTTCTTTTGCCCGTCCCCAGTGGCCTCAGGTGTCCTTTTCTAATAATCTTTGTTTTTCTACATTCAAAATATAAGAGATGAGGAAGCAAATATTCAATAGCAACACAGATGTTAGGGCTCTTATTCCAAGTCAAGTGTTTCTGTACCTGGGGGGCTAGTCCCCTTAGTGACTTCATAGGCTTGTTCACAAGGGAACCTCAGGTGAAAAGAATGTTTGTGCAAATAACTATATCATGCATTTTAAGAATTTTGTACAAGTCAAGGTTATACATTTCCCCTCCCATTTCCCTTCCCCCCACTCCTTAACCAATAGGAGTTGTTGCTATTTCATCTCTCCTCTGCAAGTCGATTTCACTGAATTGGACGAGAGAGTAAAGGCAAAGACAGCTGTCTAGTTAAACAGGGTGAAGGAGGGATTTATCTAACACTAAACGATTGCATTCATAAGTAAGATAGCAGCAGTTTGGGCTGAGTCACCCATCATACTCTCCATTTACCCGGGATTTAAATATGTAAAGTGACAGGTACATGAATTAAGAATAAAACTAAAGCAGTTTGCAGACTTTGGCACGAGCACACATAATACTTAGTTTGCTTTGTTAGTTGTGGCTTGACAATCGCTAAACAGGAATATAAAATTACACATCTGCAGAAAACAAACACCCAAGGAGTTCTGTCCTCCTGATCAAGTCTGCCCATCCCCCAACTAGTTTCAAGTATAAGGAAAACGATAGGGATTGTTCACAGCAGAATTCCGCAACGCAGTTAACTCTTCAGGCTTTCTTCTCCATCAGAGACAAAATTAAGGTCCAGGAAACTAAATCCATACGCTCCTCTGACTGCGCTTTAATACTTAAAAGAAAGAGAGTTGAGAGAAGTAAACACTTGCCAGTTTCATTGGTTTGGAGTAGGAGAGAGGAGTGATATCAAGCTTTTCCCCCCACTAGCACAGGAGGATAAACTTCTATTATAAGCACTGCCTGCAGGTAGCAGATATGAACTCGGCAGGTTTCCAGGTACCCGAGACTATAGACTGACAGTGACTCCATACAATGGTCTTTAATGGGTATCTCCCATTTAAATGCTTATATATTAAAAAAAAAAAAAGTTACAGCCCCATAGGCGCTGGAAAGCAGCAGTGTCAATGGCAAGGCAGGAAGTGTGGGGAGCTGGGAGTGTGGGAAGCAGATAGATTCTTCTTGCTCTACCCCTTTCTATGCACGGTTCTCCTTCCAGAGCCCCCTCTGGACTCTACTGGTTTCTCAGCACCGCTTTCTCTGGCCCAGGAGAGCCTCTCTCTGAGACAGCACCAGCATAAGAAGAGTCCACCTTACCTGTGGAATCAGACACAAGACAAGCACGTTCCCCAGAGGCGCCTTGGTGAACGCTCTGCCACTTCAAGATTCAGCTCGTGCGTCTGAACCGTATCAGTTTATGAAAAGCTTGTTTGAAGTCATCATTGGACATGGTATAGATGATGGGGTTAATGAGGGAGTTAAGATATCCTAGCCAAGTGAAGAAGTCAAAGATGGCCAGGTGGAACCAGCAAGCGTCATCGCAGATAGGCAATGCCAAGGAGATAATAAAGAATGGCAGCCAACAGACTATGAAGGCTCCTAAAATTATCCCAAGCGTTTTGGTGGCTTTTCGCTCCCTAGCGGCCATGAGCTTCTTCTTTTCCAGGAGAGCATCAGAGACTTTCACCTTTACTTGGTTCACGTACACTGGGGACCCTGATTCACTGGATCCCTCCGGGGCTCGAGAGTTAATGGATGTGGCAGAGGAAGAGGACCCCGGGGAGTCGGTGATCAGTTGCGCCCGAGTCAGACGTTTCCCTGTCCTGTTGGGCGTCTGTTTCAAAATCCGAGAACGAGCTTCCACATAGATGCGGCCATAGAGGGCAATAAGCAGCAGGGTGGGAAAGTAGAAGGCTCCTACAGTGGAGTAGACGGTGTAGAGGATATGGTCTGTGTTCACCAAGCAGTCTGCCACCTCCTCATCCTTGGCCTGGCGCCAGAAAAGGGGGGGAATGGAGATGGACACGGAGAAGATCCATACCAGGGCAATCATTCCTGCTGCTCGCTTGGGAGTCCTTTTGGCCGAATACTCCACCGCGTCTGTAATGGCCCAGTAGCGGTCCAGAGCGATGGCACAGAGATGCAGGATGGAAGCTGTGCAACAGGTAATGTCCGAAGACAGCCAGACATCGCAGACAACCTGGCCCAGCGTCCACCTACCCGTGACCGTGTACATAGTGCTGATGGGCATCACAAGGATAGACACAAGCAAGTCAGTCACTGCCAGGGAGGCGATCAGGTAGTTGGCAGGAGTGTGCAGCTTCCTAGTCCGAGAAACGGTGGCGATCACAAAGGCATTGGAAAGCGTGGTGGCCAAGGTGATGAGTGCAAGGAATGTGGCCAGGACCACCTTCCAAGGGAGTGCAATCGAGTCCTGGTATGGCTCCAGATCGGGAGAGCTACAGTTGGGATTCGGGAAGGTAGAATGATTAGTCTGCGGGGAGGTCAGGGAGCCGGAGGCTGGCGTAGAGCACTGACGGTTAGACTGTTCCATTGCGCCCCTCGCCCTGCTTCCAGAGCAGGGGGCTCACGGCTTCTGATCATGGACTGACTACACAGCAGGATAGCCAGGAGGGTGGAGACTGAAGTAGGGAGGATGGGTCCGTGGGGTATCTTGTTGTGGGGAGGGATAAATGAGCTCTCCTAGACAGCCAATCGTATCCAGGAGTTCCTCTGGCACTGGGACAGCCCAGACGCCCAGCTGCTGCGGGAGCGCGAAGGAGGTCACGGGTGCGGCAGGCAGCCCAGCCAAGTAGGGCGCGTCCCCATATACACTGTCCCCATACCCTCGATCGCTGATCTCTCCTTACCCAACCCGTGAGAAGCAGTTGAATACCTTCCGCTCTTTTGCCTTGTGTTCAATCCTAGGGACAGTCATAAGTCTCCAGCCCTCAGCTCTTCTATCAGGCAGTCTTGTAGCTTCCAGTCTTAGTGATCCTTGGAGAAGGCGTACTTCTGCTTCGCTCCCAAATCCTCCTAGAGTGCGCTCGGGCGCGGTTTTTTGGTTAGTCTGTTTTCTTTTCTTCTTTTTTTCCCCGATCGTTTTTTCCGCCAAAGAAGTGTTTCTTAACCCAAACTCCCCAAAGCACTCCCCACTCTGATCACTGGAGTTTCAAGTCACAGTGATGGAGAAAGGGAGGTGAAGACAGCATCCTCCAGCCCGTCCCGTCTGTCCTCCTCGGTCTCGCATGCTAGCTCCAGAAATCAGAGAGAAGCCCCGAGGCGAGGGCAATGCTGCCTTTTGAGCTGAGTCGGGGTATGCCCAAGAGGGAGGTTGCCTGAATTGCTTCTCCGTGCCTTGCCCCAGTACCTCTCCACTCCCTTCTCAATATCTCTTCACGCGCCCGAGACAGGAGCCACTTGCCCCGCAGAAAAACTGCTGCCGGTGGAAGGTGAAGGGGGCCGGGGCCTGGGCTCCTGCTCCCCCGTAGACTCCGCCCTGCGGGCACTGCTCTGTGCCATCCCACCAGTCCTCTCACCGGGTCAGGGAGACCTGGGGCTGCGGTGTTCGTGCTTGTGTTGGTGCAGGTGCCTGCAGAAGCATGTGAAGTCAGAGTGTAGTATGCGAACAGCAGCGCTGTCCGCCCTCCTTATATAGAGTCTTGCGCTAGCCTGCCCAAGCCCTAGCCTGGCAACTCGTGCTGCTGCCGCCGCCCGCTGGAGTGCGGACTCAGGGTCCCCGCCCCCAGCGCCCTCCCTTTTTCCTGCTCTCCCTCCCTCTCTTGTCTCCTTAGGAGGCTCCCGCAGGGTCCTAATGCCGAACAAAAATGATTTCCCACCCACTTCCACCTAGAGCCTATATCCTAACCCTGGATGCAACCGCAGCATTCCTGGTTTTAGTGCAGGCCCCCTTCCCACCCCTTAATATTTTTTTAATCTCTTTTAGATTCACGCCCTCCACACCAGTTGGCTCCATAGATCTCGAATAAAGCGCTTCAGGTTTACTCCCCTCTCTAGATCCTCCCTGCAGACTGTGCCTAGGTATTCCGAAACCCTTTAGAACAAAATGTCTAGCCCACCCCAAGCTGCGGTGTTCCTCCCAATCCTGCAGCCCCACCCTAGATGGGAGGCAAATTGTAGGAATCGGGATGGCGAAGAGGCAAGTGGGGAGAGAGTGCGGAGGGATGACCGGAAGATTAACTTCAACATTAAATTTCCTAATTAAGTCAACACATTTAATTGGGTGTGAGATGATTAAGCCATGCACAACTGTTTGTTCAATAAAGACTATTTCCCCCCAATTGAATCTTACATAATAACCTGTACCTTTCATTCATACACAGCCCGGTTTAACAATGAAGCAAAATTAGTCTTTATTGAACAAGAAGGTCAATCCTTTCTGTAATTAAATGAACCCTTCTTTCTCAAGTTTCCTCAGCGTTTCTTTCAGGATATTTTAAAATGATGCACGGAGACTATAGGCATACTTTTTAACGACCCTAGAGTTAAGATAAAGGATACTTAACAAAGAATCAATTTGCATGAATAAGCATAGCTTACGCCACTTGCAGCTTCTTCGTCATCATTATCATTTTCATCGCCTTATCAAAAAGCATTTATTAAGTACTTAGGCTGGGGTGAAGGTGGAGAGGTGAGGGAGAAAGACTTGGAAGAAGTCTAACTAGACTTAAAAACTTAAGATCTACTTATCAAGGACACTGCCTTAGAATAAATACATTCAACTACCACCTAATGAAAGGACAGGCTGCTTATATCATTTGGAGGTTAGGTCAAGGCTATCCATATATTTATAGAAGGGAGATAAAAAGGTGTCAGGAATAGGGTCATGACATCACCACTTCCTCTACTCACTTTGAAACAAGACATTTCTCCTCCCTCACGCCCACCGCCCGGTCTCTCACTGAGCAGCTAGCTATGTGAGCTACTACTCACTATGCGTGCCTTGTTTGGTCAGTTTCTACTGATTCGAGGGCAAAATCAGAAGACAGTAGCTCTTCGAAAACAACAGCAGCTTTGCTTAGCTGCAGCAAATTCTGAAGGGATCAAATGTGTTGGGAATCCCAGATGTGGTTACTTTACTTTGATTAGTCTTGGTTGGACTCCTGTGGCGGCTGAGAACCTCTCCCCAGGCAGCCCTAAACAACAAGGGAGAACAAAAGAGTAGTGACCATCAGTGTCTAGAAGATGAGGTGTTGCCTGAGTCCAACTTGCATTGTTTTGTTCTGTCGAGGAGAAAGACGAGAAAAAGCACAAGCTTTATCTGTGCCGAAAGTGTCTTAGGTGACATCTATTTGTGCCACACCAACCAGAAAGCGGTGGAAGGTTGTGTATAATTTGGACAATTGGCTCAGTCCTCCTCTTAAGGATTGTGTTTGATAATGCTGCAAAATTTTTACCCCCCAGCCCCCACCCCCACACACACAGGTAACACAGATTTTTCCCAGAGTTCACTGGAGAATCTCTTTTAATTAATCCCACACATCAGTTCTATACTTTAAAATTTTAGTATTAAAAATGTACAAAATATAAATATACCATAAACGTGCATGCATAGCCTCCATATTTGTCTTATAAAATCTCTCTTGATATAGATATGTGTGTATGACTACCATCTTTATTTTATAAATCTGATATATGCCATCCTGTATATACATTTGTGCCCAGCTGCATTTACTTTCATTAGATATCCAGTTTGCCCATGCACATCGCAGACTAGCTGCTCTTCAATTACTGTCACACCCGTCTCATTTGGCTATTTCTTTCCCTAATGTTTTCAGGGAGCCAGGGAGCCCTGAGCTCAACAAGTGGGTATAAGGTGGGAGGGAGAGTGAATCTGGCCGAAACGAGCAAGTAAAGGAGGAGGGCTAGTCAAACTCTGCTTTAATGATGTGACTAAATCTCACCCATGTTTGACCACAGGGTAATAAACCCCGTAATATATGCTCGCCTTCTCAGATCACAGTTCAACATGGTG
This sequence comes from Phalanger gymnotis, assembly GCA_028646595.1. Classification (NCBI taxonomy): domain Eukaryota; kingdom Metazoa; phylum Chordata; class Mammalia; order Diprotodontia; family Phalangeridae; genus Phalanger; species Phalanger gymnotis. The sequence goes on along the minus strand of JAQQSZ010005729.1, from coordinate 915 downwards.
TCAGGCATTCCATGAGAGGCCACCCAGTCAAGGGAGGGTGGCGTTCTGTTGAGAGCCCAGCCCTGAGGTTGGAATTAAACATTCCAAAACCTTCTCTCTGGGCAGCGGCAGGAAGCTCTGTCTGGACGAGATGCGAGAGGGGTGAAATGCGCTCCCTCTCTCCAAGGTCTCCCCAGTGGAGTGAGAGAACGAAATTCAAGAACTGGCTTGGACAGTGAAGGAGGGAGGCAAAGAGACTTTTGGCAGAGCCCATTTGCTCATCCCAGGGTGCCCTCTGCTCTGAGCCTTCTCCCTCAATTAAGCTCTTCTTTCCTGCTCTAAGTCAAATTCAGATCTTGTCTTAGAGGCTGTGTCTACGGAAGCTTTTCTGTTTTTCCTAGTAAAAAGAAAGAAGTTTAGGAGAATCTGTGAAAGAAACCATGTATATTTATATAGCTGAATAGCCCTGTTTCGAAGTTAGAGGATTCCAGTCCCCTCTGGGGATTGAACTAGAGGAGAAAAGGCAAGAGAGGGGAAGACGCCGCATCATTAGCTTTCCGACAGTAAAAATCCCCAAGGCGCTAGTGACCACCTGACTTTTGCAAGCTGCTCAGTCTGTCTCGCGAGCTGTTCCTTCTGGCTATTGCACATTCCTCAAAATCATCAGCGCCTTTCCGTTGTGTTGTAAATGAAGGACTTAGAGCCTCGGTGACCAACCAACTCTGAAAGTTAGCAGAGACTAAAGCCAAGGGACTTTGGAAGTAAAGGTTTACTCGTGCTGGTTGCCAGTCCTTCTCTAAATGCCTGTGACACGCGCTGAAGGAATCTGATCCCATGAGCATATAAAGGGTAGGCAGGAACTGCATAGCGGAAGATGCTGAATACAGTTCTTTGTGTACTTCTTATCCATCCATGTGTTTCTATCTCAATCAATGA
>JAQQSZ010005728.1:0-13798 GCA_028646595.1 Phalanger gymnotis | reverse complement strand
GTCTGAGTGTGAATCTGAGACCATTTTCACTGCCTGTTCATGTTCCCAGCCAGCTACTTGATTCTTGAGATTTTCATTGGGGTATGACTGCTTGTAAAGTAGAGAATACTTTGTCCCAAGCTTGAGGGGCTGCGCTGTTGTTTTCAGAGCTATTTCTACACAGCAAGCTCTGCCACATCAGCGCTCCTCCTCCCCCAAGAACTGCCAACCCAGAACGTGACTCAGATCTTAAGCAGGCTCTGCACTCCTGCTCTGATCCACCACTTAATTCCTCCCACCAGGTGGGCCTGGGCCTGGAAGCAACTGCTGTTTTTGTTCTGTCCTCAGAGCTGCACCACTTCCACTGCCCCTGGTGTGGTGGCTGAACCCATGAACTCCTTTCATTCTGTCCCCGCAGCTAACCTTCTCTGTTGTCTTTGGTGTTTGTGGGTTGAGAAGTCTGGTAATTGCCATAGCTCACTGATTCAGGGCACTAGGGCCTGCTCCGCCTGGCTCCCAGTCTGATTGGTCTGGGCACAGCCCTCCTTAGCTCCGCTCCCAGCTCCATGTGATAGACCTTACCCAGAGACCATCCAGGCTGTCTTGGGCTGGAGCCCTGCTTCCCTCTGCTATTCCATGGGTTCTGCAGTTCTAGAATTTGTTCAGAGCCATTTTTATAGGTTTTTGGAGGGACCTGGTGGGGAGCTCACACAAGTCCATGCTTTCCAGTAGCTATCTTGGCTCTGCCTGTCTCAAAGTTGTTTTAATTTGCATTTCTCTAAACAAAAATGATTTAGAACATTTCTTCATATGCCTATAGATAATTTTTATTTCTTCATATGAAAACTGCCTTTTCATATCCTTTGACTATTTATCAATTGGGGAATGGCTTATATTCCTATCAATATGACTCAGTTCTCTATATATTTGAGAAATGAGGCTTTATCATGGACACTTGCCGTAAAGATTATTTTCCAGATTTCTGCTTTCCTTCTAATCTAGGTTGCATTGTTTTTGTTTATACAAAAGCTTTTCATTTTAACATAATCAAAATTATCTATTCTACATTTCATAATGCCTGTAACTCACTTAACTTCTCCTTTAAGAATTTAGATGCTATGCCACTTCTCTATATATGATTAGTATTGATATTACTTCATCATTTATGGTGCATTTTAGCAAGATGTAATTTTCTTCCTTATCTCTTTTAATTAAGTATATTTTTGCTTTTACTTTGTCTGAGATCAGAATTGCTAACCCTGTTTTATTTTTTTACTTCAGCCAAAGCATGATAGATTCTGCTTCAACCCCTTACCTTTACTCTGTGTGTTTCCACCTCAAGTGTGTTTCTTATAAACAACATATTGTAGGGTTCTGGTTTTTGAACCACTCTGCTGTCTGCTTCCATTTTATGGAAGAGTTCATTCCCCTCACATTCATAGTTATGTTTACTAACTGTGTATTTCCCCCCATCCTAGTTTTCTTCCTGTTTGTCCACTCTCTCCTTTTATCCTTTTGCTCCTCACCTGTGTTTTGCTTCTGTCTGCCACTTTCCCCAATCTTCCCTCTCTTCTGTCAGTTCCTCTCCCCCGCTTTATTTTATCTCCTGTGCTCCTACTTCCCTGTCAGGTAAGGTAGATTTCTATTTCAACTGATTGTGTATATGATTCCCTCTTTGAGCCAATACTCATGAGAGTAAGGTTCAAACAATACCAGTTGTCCACCCTCCCATCTTCCCCTCAACTGTGATAGGTTTTTCATGCCTTTTCATGTGAAATAATTTACCCCATTCTATCTCTCCCTTTTTTCTACACCCAGTGTACTCCTCTTTCTTATCCCTTAGGTTTTTTTATGTCATTCCCTCAATTTCACCTTATACCCATGCCATCCATCTATGTATACTTCTTCCACCTGTGCTATAAGTGGTACAATTTTTAAGAATTGCAAGTATCCTCTTTCCATATAGAGATGCAAACAGTTCAGCTACATTGAGTCTCTTATGTTTTCTTTTCCCTTTTTCTTTTTTTTAGACTTCTCTTGTGTCTTGATATTGGAGATCAAATTTTTTGTTCAATTATGCTCTTCTCCTTATGAAAGTTTGAAATCCTACCATTTCATTAAATGACCATTTTCCCCCTTAAAGTAATGTGCTCAATTTCACCAGCTAAGTGATTCTTGGTTGTAGTCCTATCTTCTTTGTCTTCTGAACTATCATGTTCCATGACCTCTGATCCTTAAATGTTGCTGCTGCCAAGTCCTATCTGATCCGGATTGTGACTCCCTAATATTTGAATTGTTTCTTTCTGGCCACTTATAGTATTTTCTCCTTGGCCTGATAGTTATGAAATTTGGCTATATTATTCCTGAGATTTCTAATTTGGAATCTCCTTCTTGAGGTGATCAGTGGATTCTTTCAATGCCTATTTTGCCCTCTGCTTCTAAGACATCGAGGCAGTTTTCTTTGATAATTTTTTTTGAAAGATGCTTTCCAGGTCCTCCTTTTGATTATGGCTTTCAGGTAGTCCAATGATTCTGGTATTGCCTCTCCTGGATCCATTTTCCAAGTCAGTTATTTTTCCAATGAGGTATTTTACTTTTTCATCTATTTTTTCATTCTTTTGAATTTGTTTGATTGTTTCTTGGTATCTCATAAAGTCATGATCTTCTACTTCTCCAATTTTAACTTTTGAGGGATTGTTTTCTTCATTTAGCTTTTGTACTTCCTTTTCCATTTGGCCACGTCTACTTTTTAAACAGTTATTTTCTTTTTCCAAGTTGCTGATACTTCTAAAAAATTTCTCTTGTATCACCCTCATCTTTTCTTTCCAACTTTTCTTTTACCTCTCTTATATGATTTTAAGCTCCTTTTTGAGCTCTTCCATGAATACTTTCTGGGTTTGAGACCACTTCCAGTTTTTCTTTGGGGTTTTGCCCATAGGTTTTTTGACATTATTGTTCTCTTCTGAGTTTGTGTCTTGACCTTCCCTGTCACCAAAACAACTTTCTATGATTAGATTCTTTTGTGTTCTTGTTTTCTGCTCGTCTTTTTTGGCCCTTTTTCTTCTTTTAAAATGCAAGCTCTCCTCCTGGGGTGGAAGGGGCATTGTCCCAGGCTTCTTGTGCTAGAAGCTGCAGGCTCTGGCTATTTACCTGGTGGTATACTGATGTTACCCTGAGGCCCTCAGGGACCCTCATGTCTGATGCTGCACTGAGGGGGTTGGGAATAGCTAGAGCCGCTGGAGACTGTAAGGGTCTGGCAAATTACCTGGTGCTGAGCCAGGGTCCTAGTGTTGGTTGGGTTCCTGGCTTGTGCTGAGGCTGGTGGGTTGTTTCTGCATTTCCTTGGGGCTACACTGAAGCAGGTGGCAGTCTGGCTGCTGGAAGTTGCCTATTTTCCAGGGCTATGCTGAAGCATGTGGCAGTCCTCAGATCCGGAGTCTTCCAGTTCCTCCGGCTATGCTGAGGCACACAGGGGGTCCTGATGGTGGGGTTTGCCTGCTCTACCACACTAGGGGTCAGGATCTCCTGCTGGTTTGCTGAGGTGGGGCTTATTGCTGCCTTACTGAGATGCTTCCTGTCCTGGACTGCATTCCCATTTTGCTCAAATGAGACAGACCTTTCTTGGCTATCTTCCAAGTTTCTTGAGCTAAAAGATTGTTTCACTTCATCTTTTTTCTGGTTTTGCTGTTCCAGGGTTTGTTTCAGGGTGCTATTTTATGGTTGTTTGGAAGTGAATATTTCCTTTGGGGCTTCAAAGAATTGCTTTAAAAACTCATACAGGAAACTTCACTCCAACTTTTACTTATCTGCTTTCAATTTCGAAAAGAGAACACATTAAAATTTTTTTCTGATCTCTCCCGATTAAGTTCTGACAAACCCCCTTTTTCATTCTATCTCTCCTCTATCTTCTTGGCATGTAAGCTCTCTGGATCTCAATAACTTCTGTAAGATGAAGAAGGTGACCTAGATGACATTTACTATCCTCCTAGCTTAGTATCTATGATAATATGACTGTAGTCAAATCTGCTAACTCCTATGAACCATAAATTAGGTGATTATAATAACTGTAGAACTTACCTTATAGGGTTATAATGTGGAAATCACTTTTGTGAACTTTTAAGCACTGTATAGATGTGAGCTTCTGTTCTATGTCCCATGTCGTTTATCTTAAACTACCACTCCATTCTCCTTATTCTTCTCCTCCTTGAAAGCCAGAAAAAGAGCAAAGAAAGATGATAGCAATGCTAGGTGCAGATCACTATATAACATGTCACTGTCTTTTTGTTCTAGCAAGTTACCCCAGCAAATAGCCTGTTTAATTCACTCTAATTCCCTCGTTCTTCCAGACCTCTGAGGTTCCTTAACCTCTTCAGATCTCAGTTTCTTCATAAATAAATCACCATAGCAGGCTTCTAGCAGTTATGGAATTTATATTCCTAAAGGGATAATCTTTCTCCTCCCATCCCAACATTGTTTTAAAATACACTGAAAGAAAATAACATACAGTTTTCCATTAGTTATGCAGTGGTTTCTGCACAGCAGCCTTGTAAGAAATTTTCTGTGCTGAAAAAAAATTCCTTGACCACTGGAACAGGAACACTTACTGTGTGGCAACTGGCCAGAGCCAACTCACATAGGGAAAGAAAAGAATATGCTTTCAGCAGGCAGAATCACCAATGTTATGCTCTCTCCAAGCGTTCCCGTTTGTGCCCCAGGCTCTACCCACATGCAGGACAGCACAGTCTTAGAAACATGGGACTAGAGAGGTGAATACAAAGAGAGTTCTCACATGTCCACAGGCAGGGCTGTATTCTTCCACCACCCATTTCCTCTTTGGAAAAATACTAGGAAAAGTTCAATTTAAGACATTAGTAAACAAAAATAAAACTTGAGTGAAGGTATTCTTTGTGGAAAAAATCTAGTGAAGTGTTTAAATATAATTGGATTTTATGTCTAAATAATCCAGGATAAGAAATACTCCTTCCTTTTATATTTCCTTTTGATTTATGATCTAATTTGATATCTTTTTAAAAAGGGAACTATTTAGCTTTGACACTGCAGCAATATCCTAACAAACACTCAAATAGAGCCTCCACAAAGTATATCCTCTTTTCTCCCTCAAAAGCAAACTTATCCTGATAATGTGATTGTTGTTGCTGTTCAGTTGTGTCTGACTCTTTGTGACCCCATGCACCATAGCACACCAATACTGTCCATGAAGTTTTCCTGGCAAGGATACTGGAGTAGTTTGTCATTTCTTTCTCTACTGGATTAGGGCAAACAGAGGTTAAGTGACTTGCCCAGGGTCACACAGCTAACAAGTGTCTGAGGCCAGATTCGAGCTTGGGTCTTCCAGATTCCAGGCCCAGCACTTTATCCACTGAGCCACCTGTCTCTAGGTGATTCTAACATATGATATATTTCAATTTACACCTTTGTAATTGACCATTTGTTAATAGAAAGTATTGATGTTTTAACTTTAAAATTTTGGTACCAGCATTGTTCATTGCTCTGGGTTTTAGTTTTCTTGACCTTAGCATTGATTTTATTTACAATGGTGTAGTCATTATATTTGTTATTTTGACTGCTTATTTAACTTTGTAAGTCTTCTCATATTTCTCTGAATTCTTCATACGCTGATGGTACAATAATATTCCATTACATCCACACGCCACAAATTGTTTATTTCTTTCCCAACTGTAAGACACATATCTTGCTTCCAAGGTTTTGTTCTGCTCTGAATATTTGTAGGCATAGATCCTTTCTTGTTGTCTTTGTCTCATTTTTTAATGAAGTTGTCACGGACTATGTCATTACTAATAGAGTAGTTACAAGTTTCTCAATCAAGTCTTAGGCAAATCCAAAACTATAAAGCCAGGAAAACTTGATAATTATTATTTTTCAGAAGAATCAAAAGCCAGCCAAAATACGAATCATATTTCAACTAAATAAAATATTAAAATTCAACTTTAGACATTATGAAACAAGCATGTTATTTCTAAATTATACAAGTATATAGTCAATTGGGGCAGCTAAGTGAAACAGTAGATAGAGTACTAGGCCTGAAATTCAAATCTGGCCTCAGACACTTACTAGCTGTGTGACCCTTGGCAAGTCACTTAACTCTGTTTTTCTCATCTGTAAAATGAGCTGGGAAAAAAATTGGCAAATCCCTCTAGTATCTTTGCCAAGAAAACCCCAAATGGAGTCATGAAGAGTCAGACACTAACTCTGAAAATGAAATGACTGAATGACAACGACATAGTCAATTGGAATTAAATACAAATCAACACATTTTAAATCAGGGATACAAAGGTATTGTCAGAAAAAAAATCTGTCAAGGGTATGCATATACATAGGAATAAACCTATGAATTACAGATATACTAAGAGATAAAGAAATATGGTAGAAATATAGTATAGTAGAAAAAGCAAAGGGCTTAGAGTGAGAAGAGTTGGGTCAGAATTCTAGTTTGGGGGATACAGAATGTTTCTATGGAAACAGCCATGAATTTTGAGTCAAAGGACCCTTGTTCAAATCCCTAGTTCTATCATGTACTATCTGTTGGGGAAGTTGGGAAAATCATTTAAATTTTGGAGGCCTAAGTTTCCTCTTATGTAAAATGAGGAAGGTGACCTAGATGAGATTTTAAAGTCTTTCTAGCTTTATATCTATGACAATATGACTATGGTTAAATTTCCTAACTTCCATGAACTACAGTTTCATCCTCTGTGAGATGGATGATAAAAATAATTGTACAACTCACCTCATAGGGTTGTCATGAGGAAGTTGCTTTTGTAAACTTTTAAACACTATATAGATGTGAGCTATTATTAGACATGGTCCCTTTCTTGTAGTATTATAAAGTATTATTCTAGGTTGTCATTATAGAACTGATTACTACTTCCAGTCATTTGTCACTTAAACCTCTCCTAGACACTCGCTAAATGACTGTTGAAAGAAATGGAGAATATGAATAGTAACTTTACCTACCATTAAACTCTATGTAGCATGCTCAAGTTAAGTTACCAACCAGCTGTATAACCCTGAGCAAATCATTCAACTTCTTTGGACTTTTGTTTCTATGAAATTAGTAGGCCGGACTAGATTTGGAGTCGTTGATCTTTTTTTTTTTATATTGTTAGAATAAATACCCCTGTAAACTGGTAAAACAAAAGAGACCCCAGGTCCAAAAGGGATGAGCCAGATCACAGTTTACAAAGATGATAACAGCATTTATTGCCTGAGAGGAAGAAGCTTGCAAGCTGAAGTAGTAAGAGACAAAGTTCTCAGTTGCTCAAAAGGGAGTGGGAAAAAGGTGAAGTATTTATATTTGTATTTGAGGTATTTAGGACTATTTGAGGTATTCATGGATAAGTGGGGGATGAAGGGAGAAATACAACAGATCAGGATATCAAGGGAGTGGGGGTCCAGGGAGAAAACATCTGCAAGCACAACAAATCAGAGAGCAGAATGTTTGCTGCTCTTTAGATAAGTTAGGAACCAAGATATCTGTTGCCCTCTCTAAGTTGGTCAGGACTGATTTCAGCAGTTGCAGACATCTCCGTGTCTAGCTAATGTTTACTAGAAAAGGATCACTTGTATGTCAAGCAACTCTGGGCTTGTGATTGTCCTCATAATAGGCTAATTGTTGTGCTACCCCATTGTCTGGTTCCCTGTGGAAAAGGGAAGTCCTAGCATATTTAATTGGTTAGTATGGACATTACAGAGCTCATGTCCATAGTATGATTGACTTTCGCACATCCTGGTGAAACCTATTGACCTCTTCTTAGATTAGTATTTTTATATGCATACGATAGAATATATAAGATTATTAAGAAAGCTAATTGTATTGAAATGCGGTTTTCATAATTTAAAAATAATCTACAAACTTCATGAACATCAGGTTAAGAACTCCTGGACAAGTTGATATAAAAGAACCTTTCTAGCTCTAGGTGTCAATTTGTTCTATGTTATGATGCCTCACGAATAAAGAACTCTTTGCATTTGTGGCTACCAAAATAATTACCTGTTTTCCATGAATAGTGTTTGGAGTCTGGACAGTCATCAATTAGTTTCTTTTACTCTTTCTATATTCATTCACTTGGTAAGTTCATATTCAGCTATTGTCTCTCTGCAGATGACTCCCAAATCTATGTCTCTAGGCCTAACCTCTCTTGCCAGTGCCAGCCCTGCCAATTTCCTGGATGTTAAATCACTATCTCCAAGTCATCAAGTCCAAAAAAGAACTTTCCCCCAAATATGCCCCGCCGTGACTCCCTTTTTCAATGGAAGATATGATTATCCTCCCAGCCAGCCAAAAACATAACCTCAAAGTTATTATAATACAGTGGAAATCAGTTGGATTTGGAATCAAAGGACAAGTTTAAGACAAGTCTAATTGAGTTAACAAGCATTTGTGAAATACTGACTTTGTGCTGGACACTGTGATAAGCTATGGGGGTATAAAGAGAGACAAAAAACAGTCCTTGCTCTCAAGGATCTTGCATTTATCCACATCCAGAGAAAGAATTATGAAGTCTGAATACAGATTGAAGCATACTAGTTGCTCTCTCTTTTTTGTTTTGTTTCTTCTTTCTCATGGTTCATTCCATTGGTTATAATTCTTCTTTGTAGCATGACTAATGTGAAAATATGTTTAATGTGAATGTATATGTAGAGCCTATATCAGATTGCATGACATCTTGGGGAGGGAGGAGGAGAGGGAAAGGGAGAAAATTTGGAACTCAAAAGCTTAAAAAAAAGAAGACATAGAGGATAGGGCAGCTAGGTTGGCCAGCAAACAGAACTCTGGCCCTGGAGTTAGGAAGACCTGAGTTCAAATGTGGCCTCGGATACTAGCTATGTGACCCTGCATGAATCACTTAACCATATTTGCCCCCGTTTCCTCATCTTTAAAATGACCTGGATCAGGAAACGGCAAACCACTCCAGTGTCTTTGCTAAGAAAACCCCAGATGGAGTCCCGAACAGCGAGACACTACTGAAATGACCGAACAACAACGAAATATAGAGGATAAATTGGAGATAATCTTAGTGGGAAGAAACTAAAATTAAGAGAAATGGGAACAACTTTTTTCAGGTGAGACTTTAGTTGAGACTTGAAGGAAGCTAAGAGGCAGAGCTCAGGAGGGACAGGGTTTAAGGCGCCAGGGACAGTGAAAATATCCGGAGTCAGGAGATGCAGCCTCTTGTTCGAGGATTAGCAAGAAGATCAGCGTCACTGGTTTGCAGAGTACACGGGAGTAATTAAGATAGAAGGAAACCGGAAAGGTAGGAAGGAGCCAATTGTGAAAGGACTTGAAGAGCCAGAGGACTTTGATCCTGGAGGTCACAGGGAGCCACCCAGGCTGGAAGGATGCTGTTAGACTCCACACTAATAGAGAATTGAGGGGGGGTGGTGAGGGAGGTGCTATTCACTGCTTGAGCAACCCGCACAAGTCATTTAATCTCTTTAAACCTCAGTTTCCTTGGCTGTAAAGTGAGAGGAATTGGACTGGCAAATCTCTAAAGTTCCCTCCAGCTCTAAATTAGTATGATCTTTTTTTGTTCTTCTCTCTCCTTCACCCCCATATCCAGTTGCTGTCCTTGATTGCTGTTTACCTATGCAATATTTCTCACATCCATGTGAGCACAGTATCTTGGGCATAGTCATACTCCTTAATACATTTTTTATTGAATTGAATTACTCACAATAATACATTATTTGGATGAGGATACTATTTGTCTACTCAAGGTAAGTTATTTCGGTCTTGATTAGTATTTGGCTCTCTGAAGAAACCTTAGCATTGCTCAGAGAGAACTGTCAGCTTCCATACTGCATATCTAAAGATCTGGCTTTGTGGAAGTTATAAAAATTACCTAGCCTTTTTTTTGTTAAAGACTATTTAAAGTAATTTTATTGGTAGCAATATAAGCTATTCAAAGGATATAGAAAATCAATGGTTTGATTACAACACAAATTTCACACAAAGTTTGTATAGTGGGCACCATTTCCCTTTGAATATATGAGATTAACCCGCACCAAAGACTTCATCCCATATTCTGTGGGATTCACAGAGTGTTGGATTTAGGCCAGACATTTCAGGTTTCTCTGACTCAATCGGTTGGTTAGGGAGTTAACTATTCATTGAGTAAGGAGTTATGTCCATGACCTGAAGTTAAAGGTTAGCTGGAAGGGTTTTTAACACTTTTTTTAGTTAAGACATTCATCATGTCAATCCACCAAGAGCCATCCACCTGATGGTGGTCTGTCACACAGTTATTCCAAATGTGTTTTTTTTTTCTTTTTGGATGAAACTCACAATCATCATCCTAAACCTCATGGGTGTGAACTAGAAAATCCATGCCTGTAAAGTGGTTTCAAATGAGTCACAATAGAATGAAGCCTTTGAGATGCTTTGGCCTAACCCTTCCTGGAACCACAAGTTGAGTTCCACATTGTTAAGTGGCAAAGAACAGGGAAGATAAAACAGATTGATCCTAATCCCTAACACAAGCAGTTAAACCTTTTCCCCCTTCCTTTCTGAATCTTAAGTATAAATGGGCTCTCATGTAGATCAATCGTAGAATGTTAGAGTTGAAAGAGTCCTGATAATTAATCTAGTCTAATCTCTTCCTCTAGAAAACTGAAGCTTGAGAGTAGGGGTTTTAAACTTCAATTCAATCCATGAATTTGTTTTGTTTTAATTATTTCTTAAAATGTTTTAATAATTATTTTAGTTTAATTTTTCCCTAGCAATCCTATTTATCTTAATCATGCATTTAAAAAACGTTATTCTGAGAAGGCTTCACCAGATTGCCAAAGACCATGACACAAAGGTTAAGAATTCCTGCTTAAGAGCTTGACTGGTGCTCTTGCCACACCACTATTAACTAAATAGTATCCCTGATGGTATGAAAGAGTAATTCGCCATGTTTTTCATGATTCCATATGTGTAATTGTTATCACATTGCTTGCCTTCTGAGTGGTTGGAGAGAAGGAGAGAATTTGGAACTCAAAAAAAATTTTGAAATCAATGTTAGAAAAAATAATAAAATTTTTAACATCCAATGTGTGCTTCTGAAAACTAGAATAACCATATAAATGTGTAGACTAAATGAAAAGACACTACTGAAATACAAGATGGAAGAAATGTGACACAAAATTATTGATTGAATCTTATAAAATAGTACTTATAACCATAATCTTGGGTGTGTTGGGGTGGGGAATGAAGAGGAGGGAGAAAAGAATAGAAGGGGGTTTACTAATTTTTTCCTACCATCAGAGAATGAAGAAATTAAGGGTATGTGTACAATCTAGTCTGTCTCTTTGACTGGCCTACAAGTAGTAAGTAGTTAGGAAATAATTTATACACATTTTCTAGGAAATTGCAGAACAACTAAGCATTTGAAAGCAGACCAGTCTAAGTGTTCAAGAAGCTCCATACTGCATCATACAGATGAAAATAGCCTTTGTCGTGGCTCAAGCAAAAGAAACATTCACAGCATGAAAAACTGAGCAATGCTTTTCCCAACAGGGCCACCTGCAAGCTTTACCTTCCTTGTTTTCTTACAACTTCCATGATCCTATTCACCCTATTTAGTGGAGACAGCTGCAGACAAGAAGACCTATGATGATTCAAGTATAAAAGCGTACGAAGCATAGTTCCTATGAGTTAAAACCGGAGAACAAAGTTCAGCTTTGCTAAGGAGCCTAGTATTATCTGCTAACCAATTTAAACAAACGATCCCAACACTGTTTACTCTTCAGGTACATTCACTCATTTGATGATGTCCTCCTCATTTCCCAGACTTTGGACAGTTAATAATGATGATTAAGGTGGAGGCACTATTTAAATAATTCAAGTCAAAATACTAAAAATTTCACTTTAGGGATCCTACATTTTCTGAATTATCAGGATAATCATTTCAATTTTCCACTTTCCTTTCCAAGTAGAAACTTGATCTATCATGGAAACCTACTCACCTCCTTCTAACTATATCTTTTAGTATCTCTGTACTTTTGCATTGTTTCCCTATTCATGTGCTACATATAAGAATATCTGGGAGTTTTTTCTTGAATTTGCTTTTTAGTTTGTCAATACAATATGTATATTAATTGTGTTGCCCTTCTATATTTTTGAGGAAAGAGAAGGATTACATTTTCTCTATAATTTGCATTCTATATGCAATCCCATTACTACCCCCATACATCATCACTTTCTCCATATACATACACACTCAGTGTGTATAACATGCATGAAGGAAAGTTTGATAGGTAGCCTTGATGATGTTTAGGATGTAAATCTATGCTCCCTTTTTAGTCTATTCAATCCTAATTAAAATCCTATTTTATATATCACTTTCACTGGAAGGAAGTTTGGTATATAGCAGAAAGAATATTACATCAAAAGTCAGAGGACTTAGGTTCAAATTCTTGTAATGCCACTTATTCCATTATTGGATAAGTCATTTAACCTCTCTGCGCCTCAGTTCCATATTTGTATATGAGGGAGGTTGGATCCTTCCAGCTTTAAGCTTATGATCCTATGGAACTGGAAGCAGTATAATAGGCCTCTCCAGCTGCTCTTAGTTCTTTCTTGTCCTTATCCTAGATGATTTTGCTTTTGAAAAGAAGGGAGGAGAGGAACATTGGATCTGTGATGTTATTGACAACGAATTCTGGATTAAGAAATTTTTTGTATCAAAGTAGGTCAGTACCTCCATGGCAACTCATAGCCTTAAAGAATTGCCTAGAGCACTAGGCCTGAGGTCACACAGTTAATATGTGCCAGAGACAGCACTTTAACCCAGGTTTTCTTGACTGGAAGGTGTATCAACAATCCAGCTAGCAGCTTCTGTGGGGGTGTAAGATCCATCAATGACCAGCACCCAGAAAGTTGCCAACACAGGTCCTTTTGATCTGCTTTACTTAAGGAAAGCAATGTTAAGGGGTTAACAATCTTACTTTAATCCAGCATACAAATATCATTTGCTTAGTTCAGGGGAAAAAAAACCAGCACCCTGAATTACAGACCAAATACAGTTCAACATCTGGGTGTACAGCCGGGGAGCTCATTATAACGGCTGGCCCAGAGTCACACGCCACTCCTGCTGTGGCTCAGAGCTCTGAGTGAGAACACTAACCTTTGAGCTTATATATCCTGTTCAGGGCCCAGAGGGCCCTGACCTCACCCAGGCTAGGCATGGAGAAGTTCCCCACCCCCAATATCACATCAGATACAAATCCATGACTCCCAATTGTCTCAGCGCTGAGAAATACAAAAACATCCCGCTTTATCTGCCCCATTCAAACAAAGGCCAGAATCATTAAAGGTCAACAGCAAAAAGTCCCACCTTAATTACTATTACAGAAGGTCAGTCCTCTAGCCACTGTACCACCACTGGCTCTCCTGGAAAGGAAGCTCCTGGGTATATAGGCCTATGAGAATAATTCTTAAAGATCCTAGAAGCAGACTTCTTGTTCTTCAGTCATTTTGTAGTTGTGTCTGACTCTTCGTGACCCCATTTGGGATTCCATTTCCTTCTCCAGCTCACTTTACAAATGAGGAAACTGAGACAAACAGGGTTTAGTGACTTGCCCAGCGTCACAGTGTCTGAGGCTGGGTTTCAACTCATGAAGATGAGTTTTCCTAACACCAGACCTGGCACTCTATTCACTCTGCCACCTAGCTGCGCCAGGATCAGGCTACCATGAGAGAATGTGGAAGAGTTCATTTAATCGTTCTCAGGCCATATTCATGTATATAAAATAAATGGATACATATATGTAAGCCAAAATGACAGCAGCTGTGGCT
>JAQQSZ010005727.1:0-13798 GCA_028646595.1 Phalanger gymnotis | reverse complement strand
ACAATAGCTTCACTGTTCTACATCTCCCCAGGGACTGCAAGTAAGAAAAAGCCAGGCAGAGTTCTACCACAAAAACATTAGGTCTGTTCTTTGGACTTTCTCATATTCCTAATATTGAAGGCAAGTCTTTGTCCAAGAGAAGTATCTGAACTATGGTTAGAACTCCCTTTTATGTCCAGTTTAACTTCTTACAGCACCTCTATACTTTCAAAACCCATTTCAGCAAGCCCAAGGCAGCGTCTGGATATGGGGAACACGTGCGTCCTACCTCGATACTAACATCTTCACTACGTTGAAGTAGAAATTGATCTAAGGAAGACTTATTAAACAGAGGTTCCCAAAGTGGGCAATACCACTGTCTGGGGGCACTTGAACAATATGGTGCCAGCCGTAGCCCCAGTTGCAATTGGGGGGGCATTGAATAAAAATAAGGGAGCAGAGGAAGTAGGGAGAGAGAAAGAAGGAAGAAATTCTTGAAAAACCATTCATACATGTTTCATCTGTTGTGCAACCGAGTTAAAGTTGTAGCGATTACATTATTTTTCCAAATAAACACACAAAATGCAAGTTGTAACTGATCAGTAGTCAAGTCGGCCAACGGGTCTTAACAAGCAAGTATGGCAGGTGAGCATGTTTTGTGTTGTCAGGAAGTCTAGTATGCATTGGCAGGAATATGTGCATATAATGACTTGTTTACAATATGATACTATATAGTTACAACATTGCATCATCAGAATTTCAATGCAGGAAAAACCTCACAAATTTACAATAAATTATAAAATCAAAAATGCATCACTTTTTCAAAAAAAAACCTATTTTTAATTTTTTTTTTGAAATGACACAAATTTCAAAAAAACATTAAAGGGTAAAAGAAAGTAGATTCCCATGGGGGCAGTGAGTAATTTTTTTTGAAAAAGGGGCAGTCAGCCAAATAAGTTTGGGGGCCTCTGTATTAAAGTATAGGAAGGTGACAATGTCTTTGCCCTAAACCACAATGGTTCATCTTGATACCTTTATTATATTTATCCATCAGCAGCACAAATGAAAAAAAATAATCCCTACTTACCTCTTTTGTTTTTTGCTGTATTTGAGCCATTGCAATTTGAGCCATTTCCCCACATCTACAAGTCTTGTTGGGAGAGGCACATATGCCATACCGAACAGAGAGGTGAACTTAGATTCAAAAGATGTTGGTTTGGGTCCTGGATTTGAAACCTTATAATTCTGTAAATCAGGTCAAGTGAAATAACATCTCTAAATGGTATAAGCATAAGAAAGATTGCTAAAAGGACCAATAATATAAGGAAGGCAAATTGAAACAACCTCAATATGTATATGGCAAAATTTCTAAGTGGCAAAGGAAAAAAAAAAACGAGTGTGGCAAAATACTATTGGAATACAAGGGGAGCAATACATCAAAGGTATAATTCTGAAATGGTCCAATTTTTCTGGAAAACAATTCATAACCCCACAAAATGGGTAAATTTGTTCATTTGTTTGAGCTCGGAAATGCTTCTATGGGGCATAAATACCACATCTATCAAAGAAAGAGGAAAGATCCTGTATATACAAAAATATTTAAAGCAACACTTTTAATGATATTAAAGTACTGGAAAGCTGGGGCCCACTGCTTGGGTAAAGTTTAGCCAAATTGTGCTGTATGAATTAAAGAAAAATCACTGTGCCTTAAGAAAACATGAGAAATTTAGAGAAACTGGGAATAACAAGAATCACCTAATGCCAAGAAAACAGTAAGGGAACAATGAAATTCATAAACATAATGACTTGTGCAATGTAAAATAAAACGGTGCTAGAACTGACTGAAGCCCTGTCTTAGTCACAGAGAAGTAATAATGAAAAACTCTTTTATCCTCTGAATAAAAAGGTAGGATAACAGATCTGTTTGATTAGATTTTTTGTTGATATTGTCCAATCGTTTCAGTCCTGCCCAACTCTTTGGGGTGCCATTTGGGGTTTTCTTGGCAAAGGTCCTGGAGTGGTTTGCCATTTCCTTCTCCAGCTCATTTTACAGATGAAGAAACTGAGGCAAACGGGGGAAACAAACTGGGTCGCTTAGCTAGTATCTGAGGACTCATTTGAATTCAGAAAAATGAGTCTTTCTGACTCCAGGTCCAGTGCTGTATCCACTGCACCACCTACTTGATCAGATTCAGATAAGTTATCCTTCAGCTTTTATTTTTTGCATAGGAGATTCAGTAGCTGGGGGATGGGGGTGGGGAGAGATGATTTTGAGGGAAATGTCTTAGTCGAAAAAAAGATTAAAATTTGAAAAATTTTCTTCTCTTTCTTCCCCCTTTCTCTCTATATATTATATATGAATGTATCTCTGTGTTATGTTTATGTGTATATACACACATAAACAGGAAAGAAATGAATGAAAGAGTAGCCCATATGAATAGCACACCTTAAACCATGTTATAAGGTGAGGGTAGTGTTGAAAAGTAAAATTGATAATTTGGATTATTTTAAATTAAAGGTTTCCTGTATAAATACAATCTATGCAGCCAAGAATAGACGGAATGCAGAAAAAAATGGGGAAAAACCTCTCATAGACAGTCTCCCAGATAGGATGTGATTGGGTCAGAATAGTGTCGTAGTGTGGGGAATGTTAAGCTGGTAGATATAAAAAATATGGAAAGACTCGGACTTAGGAAGAAAGACTCTATCAACCTATAGAGAAACAGAAGATAAGTGGAAATAAGCATAATACAGTCTTACATATATGTGTGTTTGAGTGTATATGTGTGTATATGTTTATGGATATCTGTATGTGTATATATATATATATATGTATGTATGTATCTGTGTTTGTGTGTGAATGTATATGTATGTGTGTGTATCTGCACTTAATTATAGCCTTCTTTGGCAGGGAATGGGGAAAAATAAAGTAAAAAGTGCATAGTAGAGAACAAAAGAAAACCTACAAGGAAGCAAAGAAAAGCTGGGCAGCTTTGAAAATAATGTGTAGTATTTATTAGATAGGTTTTCTTGAAATAGAAATTTATTGCTTTATATGGAATCCTCTCTTATGGTCTGCTGTGTACAGGGCAATGTGTTTTTTTTTCTTTTCTTACTTTGTATTTAAATATAAAATTACATAAATAAATTCAAATAATGAAAAAAAGAATAACCATATAATATACCTGAGATAAGAGGCATTTCAAGCCCCGAATCATGATATTTGGAAATACAAATAAGAATTCTTTAAAATTCTTTCATGCATGTTGTTCTCAGAAAATCTCACTAATACCTTGGGCCCTTCGAATCTATCCAAAATCCTAAGCACACTTTATAATAATAATATATAACAATAATAATAAACAATAACAATATATAACAATAATAATAAATAACAAATAAACAAATAATAAACAAAGATTATTGTCCAGTCAATAATCTGGCCAGTGGTGCAGGTGCATTTACTTTTACTAAATAACAAGAGGACATATTAGTTTAAATAAAAGATATTCAAACAAACCATAGAGCAAGTAAAGGGACAATAAAAGATTCTCTCCCTCCCACCTAACTGCTACCAAAAAACAACAGGAGAACAACGATAAAATTAGAGATTGCATGCAACCAAAGAATACTCAGTGAGGAGTACGTACGTGAAACATCTGTGGCCGCTGAGGAAGTCTACCCTGGGTTCGAGTATGCCAAGGTCACATGTAGGTGGCCACGTAACCTGGGTATACTCGTACCCAGAGCAGATCAATTCTGCTGCTGCCAGACTGCCCAAGTCCTCTGTTGTTGTCATCTCTCTGCAAAGAAGCATCATGTTTTTACCCTTCCACTCTCTCATAGTCACTGAGCTTCTCTCTGTGGCCAACTTCTAGATTCCATCTCCCTTCACATCTGCTATAGTCGAGTTGACAGAATGCCTCTCTTGGATATGGGTAGAACTGCAACTCCTGTTTTCCAAAACTCTGTGAGGAATATGAAGAAACAAAAGCCAGGCAAAGTTCTGCCACAAAAAATTAGGTCTATTCTCTGGGCTTCTTGTTTCTAGTATTGAATGCAAGTCTTTGGCCAAGAAAACCATCTGACCTGTGGTCAGACTTTCCTCTTAAGTCCTATCTAATTCCTCACAACAATTCTATGCTTCTAAAATCCATTCTAGCAGTCCATAGGCAATCCCCAGACACCGGGGATACACACATTACCTTACTACTGACATCTTCACTGTAATGATGAAGAAACCAATTTAAAGAAGTACCAAAGTAAGAGGAAGTGCCAATATTTTTGCCCCAACCATACCTGCTCACACTGCCACCTTCATTATATTTTGCATTAGCAAAAGAACAACGGTAAAATCCCAAGCCCATGCCATGCTTTAACCCATGTGCACCAATCCCTGTCTTCTTGTAGATGTCTAAGTCTTTTTTTTTTTGAAAGAATTCAAATTTATTCAGATTGGGGACAGGGGCAAGGTCATCATAGGGGATAAAGGGGAATCTTGGCAGTCTGGGCTATCTAAGCCCTAGTTTTTTCTTCTCCTTCTGCTTCTTCCGAACAACATCCAGGTTGCGGTCCTTCCACGTGCTCTTTCAAAGCTTGATTGGGAGTGAGCCCACGTACTTACCATTCATTTCCCTCATGGTGCGCACATAGTCACTGGGGTCCTTGAAAGTGACAAAGCCATAACCCTGGGTCTTGCCTGTGCACTTATCCCAGATAACTTTGGCCTTGAGGAAGGAGGGAAATCGGCTGAAGGCTCTGGCCAAAATATCATCATTTACCTCATTGCCCAAGTCCCCACAGAAGATCCATAAGTCATTTGTGTCCTACTCCAGGAGGCTGGGGTCTTCCCCACTGCTCCCACCAGCTGCTCAGATGGAAGGTTTAGCTTCTATGGCTTCCCTTTCTTCTTGTCCTCACCCAAAGGCTCTGTGACCTCGAGAGCCATGAGTCCCAGGGGTGCCTGGGGCTCAGGCCTACGGCCTGAGGGACAGGAGCTCAGGGATTCGACGAGGTGGAAGTAGGCCTTGAATGACTTCCAGGGGTAAAGGTAGGGGCTCTGGCTCAGGCAAGGGCATGGCCAAGGGCAGAGGGAGGCTGGGCCCAATGACTGCAGCAGCTTCTGGGCCCCCCACAGCTACACCCGCTTCTTCTAGCCCTGCACCCGCAGCAGCTGCCACACCTACAGAGGCAGCTTCTTCCTTCTCTTTCAGGCCCAGGCCCAGGCCCAAGCCTAGTTCCCGAGAGGCTGGAGGCTCCTCTGGAGGAGTCCTCAGGGTCGCCATTGTGCCAAGTGGGGGTCCTGGTGCCTGGGCCATTGGTGGCAACATCATGGGAGGTCTGAGGGGACCAGGCAGAGGAGGCCCAACCAGGGCCTGATGTGGGGGCTGAAGAGCCATGGGGGTGGGCCACCTGCCTGACAAAGGAACATGGCATCCCGGGCCTCAGGGCTGTGGAGACGACCTCTATCTCCTCCAGGACAAAAACCAACTGGACCTACAAATGGGCCAGGGGGACCTACAATGGGAGCAATTACTGTGACTGCTGCTGCTGCCTGGGCCTCCAGGCTCTGCTGGACCTGCTGTTGGTGTTGGTGGCCATGATTGGGTGGATCACAGGTACAGGTTCTACAGCTGGTACAACTGGGGCTGGAATCCCAGATACTGGAGCTCCCAAGACTTTCTGCTCAAACAGAGCCATCTCAGCCTCCATCTCTTTCAGTCACTCCTCACTGCTCTTCCCAGGCACACCAGGCCCTGGGCCTGAGGGCAAAGCTCCCCCAACACCCAGGATTCCCTGGGGTGGCCCTGTCCCAGCCATCATCATCTCCACAGCCTCTTCCATCATGGCCACCATCAGTCTGTCTTTGCCTAGATATCTAAGTCTTGATGGGCAAGCAGTGACCTTAGAGTCAGAAGATGCTGGCTTGGGTCCTGGATATGATGCTTCATAGCTCTGGAAACCAGGGCAAGTCATGTAACATCTTGATACTAAAGTTTCTGTCAGAACAAACATAGGAAAGGCAAGGAAAAGGACTAAGACTATGAAAAAGGCAAATTAAAATACCTTCAAGGGGTATGTGGTGAAATTAGCTGTAGCTAATTAGTATCAAAGATAATATAAGATAGAAAAATTCATTGTGGGAGGGGACTGTGGGAAAGCAAGCACAGTAATACAGCAAAAGTATAGTTCTGAATTGGTTTGATTGTTCTGAAAAAATTCAAAATAGTGCAAGAAAATGATGAAAAGAGTTCATTTCTTTATACTCAGGCATGCTCTTACTCATCATATACCCCAAGGAACTCAAAGAGAGAGGGAAAGATGTAGTACATAAAATATTTAAATGGTACTTAATAGTTGCCAAAAATGGAGGTGGCATTGCTTGGAGAATGTCTCAATAAAATATGCTATAGGAATTGATGGAATATCATGCCTTAAAAACAATCATAACTTCAGAGAAATGAGGGAAAATGTTTCACATGATATACACAAACACACACATAATCACAGCAAATCATGATTTGATTTGAAATCATGAAAATAATCATGATTCTAGCAATGGAAAAGCAAGGAAAGCTACATGAGCTCCAAATATTAATGATAGAAAAATGATAAGGAAACACTCTTCCATCCTCATACTATGTGGTGTGACAGATCTGATGTGGAAACAGATGCATTTCCTCTATTGTTTCGATTTTCTTTCTTGCATGGGAAGATAGTCTAGTAGTGGCCAGGTTTCAAGTGAAATGTCATTGGTGGTAAAATCAATGGCAAAGACAAGAGAAAGAACCTTTGAAATTGGTTCTGTATCTACACATAAAAAATGATGAAGGGAACAGGATCAGTGACCCATGTAATTAAAGAATAACCATATGAAATAAGCATTTGAGACTTCATATCATGAGGCTCTAAATTCCATGTATATAGCCTCTAGGGACCTCACTGATTCTCCTGCCAGGTTCTGAAGTTCTCAGGGTCAGTGCCCATTCAACCCATCCCTCAAGAGTTCCCAGTGATTAGTTTACATTTACCAAACAGACATACCATTTGAAACAAAAATAAGTTCAATGAAATAGTATGGCAAATTAAGTGACACTAAACGATTGTCTTTCCCAAACCCAAAAGTATAATGACTATACTCCAATAACAACACTAGTAATAAAGAAACCTAGAAACAGCTAGAAATCATCTGTGACCAGTGAACGTTTGTTGGGGATATTTCCCCAAAGAACACCTTTGTGCAAACAGCCCCGCAACTGTGTGGATGGAGTAATGAAACACAAAAAGACAAAGACATGGGGCTAGACAAGTCATATAGTCTGGCTATAGACTAATTTTAATGGAGTTACTGACAGTACTTTATACAGGTTAATTGCTGAGTCATCCTGACTTCTCAGAAGAGTACAACAAAGCATCGGCTGATATTTTTTATCTCCTCGTTCCTGGGAATGAGACACCAGTCTCCTACAAGCTTAACCAAATTGAAACATTTCTGTTCTTTCCCATGTGGGTAATCATATTGAAACATTTCAATTCTTTCCCATGTGGATAATCAGCTACGAAGGTGGGTTTTCTTACCCTAAAAATGGCCTTTGCCTTGCATAGGCCCATCCTCAATTGACCTTGCCTTGCTCTAATGGAATCTCACATTGGTAGCAGTAAGGGAGTGATCACGGGACAATTACTACTGCTCTTAGCATCCTTTTAAATGAAGGGAACATCTTAAGGTGAGTCTTAAGCAGGTTGTATACATTTCTGCACATGTTCTAGTTCTAGATAAAAATAAGAATAGATTGCCAATAAGATAACACAAAAGAGCTTTTATCTTATACTAAATACTTGCTGTGACCACAGAAATTTGCTATAGAAGGAAAAAGCAGGGACATGTGACATACCCAATATGACAAGATAAAACATCCTTGTGTTGTTTAAACTCCGATATAGTTAGTTCTTCAATCATGCAGCATCTTTCTCCTCATAGTCAGACTGAGGAATAGTCAGGTCAGAAACATTCCTTCCCAAAGGAACACAATAGGGAAACTGATCCAGGAGGATCCCATCCTAGATTGAGGCTAAGATTGTCCCCTCAGACTTTTTCAAATGCAGACCTCCACCTGTTAACAATACAGAATCACATTCCCTCTGAGTAGCTTGTAGCATTTCTCTCAGATACTGATTTAATATAGATAACTATACCCAAATTCAAACTGAAAACAAAATTAGTTATGGTCCCAAGTGCCTTTACCGTAAACAGCAAGTCTCACTAATCACAGCTTAGAGCCAGATACAGTTGCTCCTACTTCCATGGAGCTGCAACAAGCAATAAAGATTTACCAGGACTCTCATACATAAGGGATTTAATTAAACACTTTTCATTTTCAACTTTAAACTTGTCCTGCTGTAAAAGCCAAATATTAGAATCCTTTCTATCTATTGTACATAAACTTGCAATTTCTCAGCAAGCCAAGTTCATCGTTTAGAGTTTACATAACTCAAACAAGTTCCTTTCCCGGGGCTCATGACTGTGCCCAATTTTACAAAATAAGGAGAAGTAACATGGTCCCTAGGAAGGGGTTGATAGAAAAACCTTGGGCCTGTCTGCTATCTTTTGCTGTTTCTCTGAGTATACTTATTCAAGGTCGAGGCTTTCTAAAAATCATGCAAGGGATTTTACAAAACTTTTCTTCACAAAAATATTTCCCTTTCTCAGAAATAGCTTAAAATTTATCCTGATATTATTTAATTCCTAAGCATTAAACAATTCTTAAATTTGATCAACAAACCTTTTCCATGTAATTGAAGAGAAAAAAGAAAACTAAACATGCTTTTGTAAATACTAGATTTAAACAATGACATCAATAGCTTAGTTAACCATCTCATGAATTTCCTAAATGATAGCAAAACAATTAAAGATAAAATTTGGTAATTTATGATTTCTTAAATTACAATACTACAAAATATTATAATACATGATCGATTGGAATGATTTGTAAGTTTTCTAACTCAGTACAATTCTTAGTCTAACAACATTTAGACTATAAAAGAAATTGCGTTTCTGACAAAACAGAGTCTCAAATTTTACATATACATATATATATATATGTTACTAGTATTTACATTAATAATAATAGTAATGGTCTCAATTAGTAAGTCACAACAATTATGTCACAACCAGTAAATCTCAATAGTTATGCCACAATCAGTAAGTCTCAATAGGTATGTCACAATTGGTAAGTCTCAATAGTTTTGTCAGTCAGTAAGTCTCACTAGGTATGTCATAATCAGTCAATCTCAATAGTTATGTTACAACCAGTAAGTCTTAACCCAATATTACCAAAACTAATCAGTACCAATAGAGGAATTATCTACATCTGGATCACACAGGTGATCTCTGTAGTTGTATATAAAAACTACTTATTAATTATATGGATTTAATACCTTTATGTTTTTAAGTATTTTCCAATTCTATTTATAGGATCATTATTTAAACTTCTTAATTCTAAAAATTGGGAAACCATAATTACAATGCATTGTAGAACATATTCTAGATTTTTTTTAAAGTCTTTTTTCCAGTTTTTTATTTATACTGGTCTCATGGTGATTCTTATTAACCACACATGAAATAAAACATCTTTGTATATACTTCTGACAGACCTGGAATTCTTAACCCTGCCAAGGAGTCTATAGATAGATTGGAGGGGGATATAGAAAAATATATGTCTTTTCTCATTTAAACTGATTTTTCTTCACATTCATAAGTGTATTATTATTTTGAGAAAGGTTTCATATGGTTCACCAGATTATCTACAGTTAACAGAATCTGCTAAAGAATTCTTAGCTGCTCTAACTTTTATTACAGCCCTGGCTTAATCAGAGACAGGACGACAGGGCAAAAAGATCTTAATGGTTCTGATTTTTACTCAAGTAAATTTTACTTCTGTGTCCACTCCTTAAAAACTTTTTTTGAAAGTGAGAACATTGAGTCTTCCAGCCAAGGTGAGTAGGACTCTGGAAAAGATCCAGTGTCACCTTGTCCCTACTCCCCCATATTGGGAAATGCAAAGTGTCTTTTCCCGATCTATGCATTTCCCGAATTTGCCTTAGTGCCAAAGAGCATAATAAATTATGATGTATCTTAAACATAAAATTAGGAGTAACACATTTCACTTAATTTTAGCGGGAAAAATTCCCATTTTCTTTCTTATCTCTCTTCACATTCCAAATTTGGCCAGAATTGGAATGAAGGGAGAAAGAAAGAGCATTTTCTTATTTCAACAACTTTATGAACAAAAAAAGTCAGATAACATACTGTCTTCACACAGAGACACATAACACCAAACAAATACAGACAAAAAAATGACAGGATGCACAAAGAGGATTTCCATGAATCCACTGCACAAATTTAGACATTGCCGGCATTTTAATTTTCCCTTTCTACTTTGGTAATTCCCAGTTAGCTAGTCCACCCCCTAGTGGGTTATTGTCACCCAACCCTGGGCTGAGGCTCACAATCCCAATATCATGCTTAATTGTTCTTTGTGCCATAGGAACTTTTCCTTCTGGAGTAAGACATACTTTTAAAATGTTCCATATGGAAAAGGTTGACATAGGGAAGTGTTCTAGTCCATCCTCCCTTAATCTTTCACTCATTGTTTTCCAACAATCTCCCATCTTTCTAAATCAATTGTACCTTCTTGTTTTTGCTCTTCTGTGGTTCAAAAATCTCTTTCTGTTACAATTTTTCTTAATACTTGCAGATATAGATCCCTATGCTTAAATTGTATCTGCCTCATATTTAAATCTCTAAATTTCCAAATTTCTAAATCTCTAAATCTCTACAATCCCCCAGTAAGCCTAGTGATAATTAATCATCTTACCCCTTATGTGAATATGCTCCAGAGCATGTATTGGTGAGATGTTACTCCACCTCTTCCAAGTCCCAGACTTGTGGTCCCTCTTCCAGGCACCACCAGTGAACAGCCATGCGATTGTGTGGATGGAGTAATGAAACACAAAAAGACAAAGATGTGGGGCTAGACGAGTCATATAGTCTGGCTATAGACTAATTTTAATGGAGTTACTGACAGTACTTTATACAGGTTAATTGCTGAGTCATCTTGACTTCTCAGAAGAGTACAATTGGCTAATATTTTTTATCTCCTTGTTCCTGGGAACAAGATGCCAGTCTCCTACAAGCTTAACCAAATTGAAACGTTTCTGTTCTTTCTCATACGAGTAACCATACTGAAACATTTCTGTTCTTTTCCTTACAGATAACCATACCGAAACATTTCTGTTCTTTCCCATATGGGTAATTGCATTGAAACATTTCAGTTCTTTCCCATGTGGATAATCAGCTACGAAGGCGGGTTTTCTTTGCCACATCTTCTTATCCTAAAAATGGCCTTGGCTTTGCGTAGACCCATCCTCAATTGAACATTCCTTGAAGAAGTCTAAGAGGCCTAAACAGGATATAGCTGGCTCCCCACACCTGTGGCCAGAGAACGTGCACAAAGAAGTATACACCAGGAACGAGTATGCTGAGGTTACATGTAGGGGTACATGTAACCAAGGTGTACTCGTACCTGGGGCAACTCAGTTCCAATGCTGCTGGATTGCCCATGTCATCAAGGTTATTTTCTCTTTTCAATATAGCACATATCGCAACACATCACTCATATACGCCACCAAAATTCTCCTTGCAAACAGCTTTTGGACTTCATATCTTCAAGGTCTTGGGCAAAAGTGAGGTAGAGTTACTCACAACAAGACTGAAAGTCTATTGTTTAGACTTCCTGTTTCTAGGATTGAACGCAAGTACTTGTCCAAGATACCTATCTGAACTGGGGTTAGACTTTCCATGTAAGTCTTATTTAATTTTTTAATTGTGTTCTAGACCTCCAAAGCCCATTTCAGTAAACCCAGAGGCAAATCTCTGGACACTTGAGACATATGCATCCTACTTCACTAACATCGTAACTACAGTGGACTAGAAAGTAATCCATGGAAGACTTAAAGTAAGGGAAAGTGACAATGACACTGGTACACACTGATGCCTTAAATATATTCATCCATCAGCATTGCAGTTAAAAAATAATCCCCACTCTGTCTCCCTTTTTGGCTTCATTTAAGTTAGTGGGAAAACCTGCTATCTCCCTACATGTAATGTGTAAATTCTGATGGGAGATTCACAGTAACTTTAGAGTCAGAAGATTCTAATTTGAGGCCTGAATTTACTACTTTGTAGCTGTATAAACCAGGGCAAGTCAAATAACATGTTGATGCTTTTCTTCTGGAATAATCATAGGAAAGATTGCTAAAAAGGATGAATACTATGAGGAAGGGAAATTAAGAAAACCTTAAGGCATATGTGGTGAAAGGTTCAAGTGGCAAAGATAATGAAAGAGGAACATATTTGTGTGAGAGGGGACTGTGAAAAAAAGTATAGCAGTCCCCTACTGAGGTCTTAGGGAGTTATGTCTAAGACCTTAACTAGCCAAAGTGTTCTGGAGAACGATTTTTGACTATGCAAGAAAAGTAAGTAAAATGGTCCATACTGTTGGAGTCACAGATGCTCCCACTGGATACATACCTCAAGCAAGTTAAAGTCAAAGAGAAAGATCATTTGCATACAAAAATAGTCAGAGCAACACTTTAATAATAAACAACTGGAAAGAAAGAGGTGGTCCATTGCTTTGGAAATGGCAGAACAAAGCATACCAGGTGAATTAATAAAATATTATTGTGCCTTAAGACACAATGAAAAATGAAGAGAAAAAAATGGAAAAAAGTCGATCACCTGATGAAAAGTATCAGAAACAAAAAGAATTATCTACATTATGACTATAAGAAAGTAAAATAAAAGAATGCTAAAAGTGACTGATGCCCAATTTTGGTCACAGAGAAGTAATAATAAAAAGCTCTCCCATCCACTGAGTAACAAGGAGAGGTGACATGCCCTGTTGTTTGCTTTCCTTTCTTGCATGGGGAAGATTGACTAGTGAGAGCAGGTTTCAAGGGACATAACTACTTGGAAAAATCAAAGGGAAAATCTAAACAAAAAGAACCTTTGTAAAAGGTGATATGTCTCCAGAGTCAGTGACCCATAAAATTCCCAAAGGACAACCATATTATACCCCTGAAACAAGAGGTATTCCAGGCACCAAAGCATGATCTTTAGAAATACAAATAAAAACTATTCAAACCTTCTAGGAATGTAGCATGAGAGGCACCTCATTAATACTTGGGACCTGGAAAAATAATCCCAGGGTCAAGGCATCCTGAGTTATCAGCCACACAAACTATATCCCAGAGGCAGCCACTAATCAGTTTGTTTCACCAGGCCGTCAGTGAACATGTGAGATTAAACAAAATACATTTAAACAAACAAACAACATATCCAATTAAAAGAAAATACAAGTTAACCTTTCCCCATCCCAAAAGCACAAGGGTGACAGACACTTGAATAGCGCTTAAAGGGAAGCAGAGACTCAGGTAGAGTGTTTGTGAGCAGAGCACATTCGTTGAGGAGATATGTGAAGGGAACACTTGTGGATGTTGAAGGTGTACAAAGAAGTATACACCAAGAACGAGTACGCTGAGGTTACTGATACATGCTCACGTAACCACGGGGTACTCGTACTGGGGGCAACTCACTTGTGATACTTCAGGATCCCCTCTGGTGATGTTCTCTCTCAGCAGGGCAGCATCACATCTTGACTCTGCACTCAGAAAAGGCCCATGATCTCACAGTCACTGAGCAACTCTCTGCAACCAGCTTCTGCTCTCCATCTCTTTTTTCAAGGTCATCTGCTGTCCA
>JAQQSZ010005726.1:0-13798 GCA_028646595.1 Phalanger gymnotis | reverse complement strand
TTGGTTCCCGAGCTGGCCCCTCCTAAGTCACCAATCCACACCCACACAGGTTTCACAACCTGACAGGGCCCTGGGCCTGGGGCTTAGCACTTAACAGCTGAAAGTACTTCCACTCAAAAGAAACAAAAGCCATGCTAATGAGACAATTTTGCTTAACAACACAGGCCCAAAGAAGTTATAAAGGATTTCTTAATTTAACACAGGAAGCTAAGTAGCCTAATGGATAGAGTACAGGGCCTGGAGTCAGGAAAACTCATCTTTGTGAGTTCAAATCTGGATTCAGACTCTTACTAGCTCTGTGACCCTGGATAAGTCACTTACCCTGTTTGCCTCAGTTTCCTCATTTGCAAAATGATCTGAATATGGAAATGGCAAACCACTCCAGTATCTTTGCTAAGACTGAAAGACTGAACAAAAACAATAATTAATGGTTTTTGAACCCAAGGCATCTGAATACAAACAAGTTCACTAACCCATGAGTGCTAGAAGGTACTATTGGCAGATCACTATGTTAAGTTCCAGGTATACAAAGACAAAACCAAAATAATCATTGTTGTCACAGAGGTGAGTGAGGGGAAAGGATATAGCATATTTTTACACAGACAAGCAAAAACAGACTATGCAAAGGTATGCAATCTAATTACAAGAAAGACAGAACACCAGCAGTGGGAAGCAATCCGGTAAGGTTTACCAATGTGTACATGTGTGTACATATCCACATGCATAGATACACACATGCTGCAGATGATCTGTGAAAAAGCCTTTTCGGGGAGTGCCAGAATACTTTCATTGGAAGGCTTTTGATATGGTGACAGTGGGAGCTCAGTAAACATTTGTGGGGTTGAGCTGAGTCAATCCAACACATACCAAACCCATGCTAGGGACTTGCATACTACTCCAGAAGAAATTCTCCTCTGATCTTCTCTGTACCTGAACTAAGGCCCAGATATGTGGTCAGATAAATGAGAGACTGTGGGTGGCTGGTTCAGTAGGCTGACACCACAGCATCGGGCTGTGCATGGAATCCACTCCAGATTCATAAGGACACCAGTGAGAATGATCATGCCTATTACATGAGCTCTGTGTATTTATGGAGAGAATATTGCCATAGGCAAGTCTATCTCACAGGGCTGAAGGTTAATTAGTGTTTCTTAAGCAGTTGGAAGATGAAGAGAGTACTAAATGGTAGCACTGTTAGTGGGTGGCTATTTTTCTTTCTTTGGTTCCCACTTTCCTTCTGGTATGCTGGCTCTCTGACAGGCTTATGCCATTCTTCAGCTTTGAATGCAGCTGGATCCCCTCAATTCAGTTTAATAAAAAAAAATTTAGTGCCTACTGTGTGCTTGCTACACTGTGAGGGGTGGTTGGGGATGTGCAGATTTTAGATAACCATGGCCCCTGCTCTCATGGAGTTTATAATTTAATAAGGGGCTATGACATTCACAGATAACTAAAAATGCAAAACAATATACATACATATTGTATATATTAGAGAAGAATAAAAAGATAGTGCTGGGTGAGGGTCAAGGAGGGTGAATTCATTACTCATTGAGGAGAATTAGAGAAGACTTCTTGAAGGCAGTGGTTGGTTGGGGCTTTAAAGAATTTAGAAGGATTTCAGCAGGCAAATGACAGGAGGAATTCTAATAAATCTAGACATGAGTTAAGCAAGAATATGCTGTGGTTTGTATCTTAGATTGTCTCACTTGCAGGCAGAGATTGAATGAAGGTCTCTGAAAATTTTGATATTATGGATCAGGAAAGCAAGTTGGTGAGTGGTCATTTAGAACAATCAGAGCTTTTGTGGTAGGAATATTTTTTTTTATTTTTATGTAGACTGGTTTCCTTTAAGGAGATCATACTTGAGATTTGGTTTGTCTAGAATATTAGGGCTATCAAAACCCCCACAATATGGAGAGTTTGTATTCTTGAGGTTCCTACTTTTGAAACATCCTTTTCTCCTTTGAAACCTCCATTGCCACAGCCAGCACTGTGCTACAGCCCATCATCACCTCACACATGGACTCTTGCAATAGCATTCTGGTCAGTCTCCCTGCCTTGCTTGAGTCTCTTCCTCTTCTAGTTCATCCTGTGCTCAACTGCCAAAGGGGTCTTCTTAAAGCATAGGGTTGATCACGTCACTCTTCTACTCACAAAAATTCAGTGGTTCCTTGTTCCCTCCAGGATCAAACATAAAATCTTCTATTTGTCTTTCAAAGCCATTGGCAACCTAGACACTTGTTCCTTTTCCGGTCTTTTTATACTTTACTCCCCTCCATGCTTTCTACAATCCACTGACATTAGCTTTATTGTTTCTTGAATATGACACTCCATGTCCATGCCTGGTATGCTCTTTCTTCCAATCTCTGCTTCCAGGCTTCCCTCTAAACTTAAATATCACTTTTTGCAAGGGGACTTTCATGGTTTTTTTTCAGTCCCCTCTTCCTCAGCGCCTTACCTCTGAAATTACTTTCAGTTTATCATGTCCCTATGTACACAGGTATTTGCAAATTGTCTCTCTCTATTATATTGTGAACTCCTTGAGAGAAAGGACTGTTTTTATGTGCTTTCTATCTCTAGCATTTCATGCAGCAATGGAACATAGTAAACAATAAATGCTTGTTGACTTGACTTATCTGAGCTTTGGCAGAGTTTTCATTATCCCACAGGACGATTTCCTGAGTCAGTGTTGGTGCCCTAGCAAATGGAGAGGCAGGGGGAGCAGCATTTGTTTTTAGTAATTATATTTTTTAAATCCTTTATAAGTAAAGTATTTTTATTGCTTTTTATGGTACAAGAATTGTTCATTGTGTTCCAGTCCCAAGCCTGAATCATCGGACCGGCCTGAGTTAGGCTGGCCCAGAATAGCTTTTTTTGGATTATTTTGAGAGAAGACAGAAGGAATGGGGATTGGTTATTCTCTTCCTACAAGAAAAGCTTTCTTGAGGAGAGTTGTGGGAGTGTGGAATCTTTTGTAATATTCATCTGTTTTTCTCCTCAGGACAAAGCTAAAGTCGATTCAAGGGCGTGGACGTACTGGTATACAGAGGGCCAGAGAAGCATCTTGTTTGACCACACCTACTTGTGCCTCTTGCTCGTGTAATCTTTAAATGCTGGTTTTTCTCTTCCTTTTAGTCAAGGCTGAGTGGTATAATGGAAAAACAAAGCATTAGATTTTGGAATCAGAGGACCTACCTTAAAAGCTTGGCTATGTCACTAAGTAAATGTGGCAGGTAATTTCACCTTAGCAACCCTGTTTCCTTACATGTAAAATGAAGTGATTGCACTAGATGAACTTTGAGTTCCCTTTAAGCTTTAAAACTATGGTTTATGAACAGGTGTTAATCAACAAACATCTGTAAGGAGAGACCCTCTACTCTAACCTCTACTTGAAGACTTCCGGTGATGTATCTCCTGATATAACCCAGCCTACTTTTCAATAGCTCTTGTTTTTTTAAAGTTTTTTTTTCAATGTTAAATTAAATACAAAAACTTAAATGCATAATAAGAAAAGAAATAGAAACATATTGTAAATTCAAATATAAAACAAGAAAAGAAAAAAAAAAGCATTGCCATGTGCACAGCAGAACGTAAGAGAGGATTCAAAATATATAGCAATAAATTTCCATTTCCATTTATGTAATAAATACTAAGTACTGTGTTTAGAGCTGTTCATTTTTTCTTCGCTTCCTTGTAAGTTTTCTCTTGTTCTCTGCTGTGCACTTAAATAGCTCTCATTCTTAAGTAGCTTCTCCCTCCCCCGCTCTTTTATCTGTCTAAATTTTGCACCTGTACCTCTATACAGTTCTAGAGCTCTGCCATGCCTGGAAATATCTAGTGGGTTAACATTGAGGTTCTATCAGACCAGGGATGTCTGTGGAAATTTTAAAATAATGATATCGTGATCGATAGAATTAGACTATAGAACATAAGTAATTGAACTATGGCATACAAGTAATGATTTATGAAAACAAATTGCACAAAGATGCCTTCTGAGAAATGAATGATATAGAAAGGAAGTAGAATGGTTACATATGTAGACAAAGGCCAATAGATGGCATGAGTGTGAAAGTGGTACCTATGTGTTAAGAGAGGATAAGGACAAGAATTAAATAGGAAGAGAATTCATAAATGGATTACATTTGAGGGAGGGAAAGCCCGCATTGATCATATAACAGAACCATTGAAATATTGGAGTAATAGCATCATTTTATGCCTTACAAACTGTTTTCTTTACCCAATGAGGTACAACAAATATCACTAACTCATTTTACAAAAAATTTAGTTTCCTAGAGTTCGTTGATGTTTCCATAATGACACAGCTCCAGTTCTCTTTATACTATACTATGGGGCATATGCAAACGTAGAATTTATTGTGAGGTGAAGACCATTACCTGCCTCTCTTTTTACCCATGTCCCTGGAGACCAGAGCCATCAATCACCGACAGGCCAGCCAGTGATGATTTTAATTGGTTGTTATGCCATCGCTAGCTGACTTAATGGGCACTGATTGATGACTCAGATATCCAGTGACAGGGAACAAAGGATTACTTGATGAAGTTCTACTTCTTACTTGTCTGGTACTGTAGTGGATTGATCATCAGGCCTAGAGTCAGAAAAACCCATGTTCAAATCCTGCCTTAGACACTTGTTAGATGTGAGGCTCTGGGCAAGTCATCTAACCTCTATTTGCCTCAGTTCCCTTAATTGTAAAATGAGGGTGATAAGAATTGCATCTACTTCCCCAGGTTGTCATGAAGATAAAATGAGATAGCATTTGTAAAGTACTTAGCACAGTAATGGACACAGAGTAGGTATTTAATATATGATAATTCCCTTCCTATTCATCCCTTACTCACCAACCTGTAGATGACTTATAGGAGAAAAGAATAGAATTTGAATAGCAGATGTGGGCTCCACTTGGGGCCCAGGATTACTTTAACAGGGTAATTCTCCCAATTATTCCAATGTGGTTATTGCTATATAGAAGGTCACAGAATCACATTTCAGAACCACATGAGATCTGTAAAATTAGAAATCACTTAGTAAAATCTGGGCCAAACCAAGAAATGCCTTTACATCTCCAACATGGTCTTCTAGGCACTGCTTAAAAACTTCAAGTGATGGGGATGCCTACTATCTCTCAAAGCAGCCCATTCCAACCTTGAAAAGGCATAATCCTTAAATGTTGTCAACCCTAAAACAAAATCTTAAAACTGAAAGAGACTTTAGTGACTTGAACAAGAATCTCTTCTATATGTCCCCAACAAGCAGATATTAGAAATATTTCCATAACATGACTAATGTGAAAATAAGTTCAATATGAATATATATTTAGAATCTATATCAAATTACTTGCCTTCTTTGGGTGGGGGGGGAGAGATGGGAAGAAAATTTGGAACTCAAAATCTTATGGAAGTGAAAGTTGACAACTAAAAATAAATAAATAAATGAAAAAAGAAATACTTCCTAATTGATTTTTAGAGAGCTCTAATTGTTAGGAGGTTCCTCCCTCCTTATGTCGAACTCACATCTATCTCTTTGAAACTTTGCTTTTATCCTTCTATCAAATAAACTAAGACTAATCCATCTATCATATGCAAGCCTTTGAAATGCTTAAAGAGAACTATCATATTCCTTCTTCATTTTATCTTCTCCAGGCTAATATGCCCTCTGTTCTCTAACCATTCCTAATGTGGCATATTCTGCAGCCCTCTTACCCCATCCTGCTAGCCTTTCTCTAGATACTCTCCAGATTATGAATATTCTTCTTTAAATGCAGTATCCAGAAATAAACATAATGCTCCAGATGTAGTCTGACAATAGGAGAGTGCGAATAGCATCGATCTTAATTTAAACATTTTATACCTCAATACTTATTAGATTTTTGTTCCTGGTGATAGGGGCATTCTCTCTTATGGTACAGATTGCAACTCATCCCTGTAGTAGGAAGGCCAAATTTATAATCTCAAATATAATCATGTATATGTTTGAATGGTTCAAAATTGCAAGGTACGAGAGGTTCTCCAAGGAGAAAACAACAAGAAATTTATTTAGGCCCCACCGCAGCAGAACCATGAACCAGCCTCCCCATTCCGATATCTTGACAAAAAGACTCCAGGCCCAGAAAGCCCACCTCACAAGAGCAACCAGGAGGCCACAGAAAAACAAGATAGCATTTAGCCAAATCATTTTTACTGGCCTCACGTTCCTGCTTGCAGTCAGGTAAGCCCTGCTTCCACAGCTTCCTGCTTCCGCTGAAGTTGTCTCCCAGCTCACCCCTCCTCACAGCCCAGCTTCTGGCATTCTCAAGCCCCGCCTCAATGACCAGAGACCATTGGTTCCCGAGCTGGCCCCTCCTAAGTCACCAATCCACACCCACACAGGTTTCACACCTGACAGGGCTCTGGGCCTGGGGCTTAGCACTTAACAGCTGAAAGTACTTCCACTCAAAAGAAACAAAAGCCATGCTAATGAGACAATTTTGCTTAACAACACAACCCCAGTCTTCCCTCTTGTACTACTCTTGCCCATGTTCTTCCACAACTTTTCTGCAGAAGATTCACTCTATATGCTGGATATCATTTTCTAAGCTTTTGCATGTTACTTGGAATTCATTGAAATACATTGACTATTAGTATGTTATCCCTCTCTCTCTTACCACACTAAAGACATCTCATTTTCCCATTATATTTCTTTGATGATATTGTTTATGCCACTTATAAAAATAGGTCATCATTAGAAATATGCTATATCTTATTTGTGCCCACCATGTGTCCCTTCATTTCCTTTTGGGTCACCTGAAATTCCGATTCCTCAGAGATTATGGCTTTCAAATATTGAATAGAAGCAGAAACATAATTGAAATTTCTCCTTGAAATATACTATGGATTATATGAACAGAAATAAGAATTGATGAGGTGTTTAGGAAACATCACAAGCTTAGAATGGCAGCATAATAAAATAGTGATAGTCAACTTCAATTTTCCAGATCTCTCCAGAGCAGTCTCTGCCAAAAGTATAGCCACTAATGATATCATATTTAACCTTAACGATAATTTCATCCTTCACAAGTTAAAGGAATAATTTAGGGAAACTGCTTTTTGGATCTGATATTAATTCACAAAGAAGAACCGGTAGCTATGGCAAAATTCATGGGAATCTTGAATAAAAGTGAGTATTCACTTTTAGAATTTGTCATAGGGTTAGGAAAAGAATATCAGACATATATTGACATGCATGCTAGAGTTTGGAAGACTAGATTTTAAAGGGACAAGAGTAAGGATGGATAGGATCTCAGAGACTGACATTCTAAAAAAGAAATCATCTCAAGGGAATTCAAAGCTCTCAGGAATGAAAGTCTAAAGACTGTCTAACTCATTTGAGTTTAAACTATAAAGAGAAATGATAACAATGAGGGTGAAAACAATCTAAAGTGACACATGCAGATGCACAGGATACCTAGTCATTAACTGAGTTGTTAAATAGACATGTGTAGGAGCTGGAAGCAAGGGCAGGTAAGAGAAGACGATTACAAATATGCCACAGTTCTGTAAGAATAGTGTCAGGATTACTAAATCTCAGAACGTGATGAGCCTAGTGAGGAAAGGTAAGGACAAAAAGATACTGTTTTATATAGATATACTGAGAGAAAGAGTGGAATAGTTGCTGTGGGTGGATGGGATGGTGCTGATGGATGACAGAGACAAGAAAAGTTGCTTGACTTGTATTTCACTGCTGTTTACTCTGCTAAGGAGAGTGATTTTTGCACTGGAAAGGATAGGACAAAAGTGTTTATCTGTTATGACTATTACTGTTGTGAAGAGTTCTTCCTTTTTTTTCTGCTCTTCCTCCTTTCCTTCCTCTCTGTCTCTTTTCCTTCCTTCTTTTCCTTTTCCCTCTTTTCCTTCCTTCCTTCCTTCCTTCCTTCCTTCCTTCCTTCCTTCCTTCCTTCCTTCCTTCCTTCCTTCCTTCCATTCTTAACTACAGCTGCCCAGAGTCTCCACATCAACACTCCTCCAAGAGTGAGAGCCCCAAGCAAATAGTTCTGTTCTCACTTTTGTCCAAGATTCCCATGAATTTTGCCATAGCTACCAGTTCTTTCCTTAGTAAAGCAGATCAAAAGAACCTGTGCTGGCAGTGTTCTTGTTGTTGGGCTTGTGTTGGTCTTTCACCCCACAGCAGCTGCTAGCTGAATTGTTGCAACACCTTCCTTTTTTCCTTCTTGCCTTCCTTCCTTCTTTTCTTCCTTCCTTTATTCCTTCCTGCCTTCCTTCCATCCCTTCCAAGCTTTTAAACAATGTTTCTAAAGTTCTTGTTAGTGGCATTATTTGTCTACTGATAAATCACCAGAACTGGCTAATGGATTGACAAGTCTTGGTAGGCTTCCCATCAGGTCTTGAGTATGTAATCTAAAATATCTGTTTATTTATAGTTCATGTCAGGTACAAATACAGTGTCTTGGTACTCTTTAGCAAGACATTAGAAAACACTGCTACTCATCTTTTCATTACTCATGGCCTCTCTTGGCCATGTGGCACCCATGGTTCCACATCCTTATAGAAGTAGATAGCTCCACTCTCTAGATGAAAAGTCATATCTATTACATCATCCAAATAGTTCATAATTCCTTTTCATTTCTTTGTGCCATAGTCTTTTACCCTCCAATCTTTTGGCATAGACTAGAATTCTTTCCAGATTCTTTTCTTCTTGTTTTCCCTTGCATGAACTTCTAGACTTTCAAGAGGTACTCTTCTTCCAGTTGCTACAGTATGGAGGATGTAACTTGGCAATGGGAAATGTAGCTCATCGTGAAGTGGACTGAAAGTCAGGAGGATCTGGGTTCAAGTCCTGCCTGCCTTCAGCACATACTGGTTATATGGCCTCAGGCAAGTCACTTAGTTTCTCAATGTACTAGGCAGTTTTCTAAGGCTATACGTTGCAAAGCAATTGTTGGACTGCATCAGTAAAAGGAGTTTCCCCACTGGGTGGTCCCTAAATTGGTGGTGTCAAATTCCAATAGAAATAGGGGCCACTAAGCCATATGTAAGGATCCTTGTGGGCCATATATTGGCTTAATTTTAAAATATTGTACTATGTATGTTTAATTTTATTATTATTTATTTTGAAAAAAATATTACCCAGTTACATTTCAAGCTGATCCAGTCACACTCAGGAGTGCTATGGGCAGCATTTGGCCTATGGGCTCCATGTCTAACACCTCTGCCTTAGAACATAGATTCCCTTCACACTTCAATTTTATAATCTTTGCCACAACATAAATGCAGCTGAACCTATGTATTATAGATCTTTTATCCTAGATCAGACCTTACCAGAACAGTGATTTTTGCCACACAAAGATGGCAACACACATACCACATGCCACCAGATGAGTAGGAGAAAAACACAAAGAGATGCATGAAGAAAATGTCTTCTCCGGAAGTCCAGATAATTAATTGGCACCCCTTCTTATTCATTGCAAAAGCTCACTTGGATCTTACTTGTGCTATGTAAACAATATAGAACAATGAAAGCAAAAAAAGTGAGATAGTGTAACTAAACTGACTGCCCCAATTACAGATCTTTCTTTTCTTTAAATATCCCTGATGACACCTGTTGCACAACCACTCAGCAGGGAGTGGTTTGTCGCTGTCCTCTGACTCAGTGCTGAACTGCCTATTTGCAGAAAACTATCAGAACTGGCAGAGATGCCGATAGTACTATCCTCTTTCAGACTTCTCTAAGACCCCATGCCTGCTAGTTCAGAGGACTGGTTTCCATTTAGACGATTTATTACTCAGAAGTTTCACTTTTTTCTCCTCTGAACTTAGTTACTCTGGGATGGTCTTCTACAGGGATAGATCCCTTCTTAATGATAAATGAAAGATAATATTATTTCCCAAGCCACCTGAATCAAACAGTATTTTATAACATCTGGTATCCTCTATTCCCATGAAAGCATTAATCAAGTATAACCAGTGGAGAAGCCTTTGTTATGACCCTTGGTACTTCTCTCCCAATTATAGGCAGCTAGGTGGCACAGTAGATAGAGCAGTAGACCTGGAGTCATGAAGTCCTGAGTTCAAATTCACTCTCAGACACTTCCTTCCTTCCTTCCTTCTTTCCTTCCTTCCTTCCTTCCTTTCTTCCTTCCTTCCTTCTTTCTTTCCTTTGACAATTGGGCAAGTCACTTGACTGCTGTCCATATCAGTTTCCTTATCTGTAAAAGAGGGAAGAAGAATAGCATCTACCTTTCAGGATTTTTGTGAGGATCATAAGAAATAATATTTGTAAACCACCTGGCATATAGTAGGTACTATATAAATCCTAACTGCTAGTATTCTCATTTGCTTGTAGCCTGCATCCCTAGGATATATGACCCTTGTATTGGAAATATCAACCTAGTGGATATTTGGTGGATCCAGTAAGGCCATGCTTCAAGAGGTGGGGGTGGGCAGTATTTATTTGGCATTCTCTTCACCATAATTAGAATCCTCAGCTTTTTTTAAAAAAAAAAAGCTATCTTTTTTTAATCTGGATATAATGGCTTTGCCATACTAGATATGTGGAGGTACTTTGAAAGCATAGACTGTGAAGAACTCAGTATTGACAGTTCTTAGAGAACTGTAGTCTTTGAATGACTCTATATCTATGGGTTTTAAGATCTTTTCCCATATGTTCAACAATAACCCTTTATCCAATAAATATTTATTTAATCTGTGTCATGTAAAAGTCAGTATGCTAGGTGCTGTTGGGAACACAATGATGAACATGACATGCTCCCTGTCTTCATAGAGATTATAGTATATATATATGTACATATATATATTATAGTAG
This sequence comes from Phalanger gymnotis, assembly GCA_028646595.1. NCBI lineage: Eukaryota > Metazoa > Chordata > Mammalia > Diprotodontia > Phalangeridae > Phalanger > Phalanger gymnotis. The sequence continues at coordinate 2,962 of JAQQSZ010005726.1, read as the reverse complement.
ATATATATGTCAGAGAATGGAACTCTGTCCTAGCACCTTTAACTTACTAACCCAGAAGACTAAAGCACTGTCTAAACAAACATGTGTAATGGGATGGAAGTAATACATTTAAAAAAATGAATATTACACTTTCAGTTTTACCCTCTCTAATCATGTGCCTGTGTGAAAATTAATTAATGCATATTATTAAGGTCCTTTAAGGCCATTTTATAGATGGCAATTGAAGCATTACCCCTGGAATGTGAATATTTAACACAGAGAAAATATCTTATTTGAAATGTAACCTCACATTTTCATTTCTCAAGATCATTACCACTCAAACAATCATATTCACAGCATTACCCCAAGGAGTCTATATTTATCTGTGTGACTTGAGCAAGTCATTTAACCTTTGTAGGACTCAGTTCCATATTTGTAAATGATGTTATTGGACTACATGACCTCCATGTTTCTTTTTGTAATGTTTCCTCTCAAGTGATGCTAAGGGATTTAGCTGAGACCCCTCCATGGACGAGACTGAAATATTGCAGTGTCACAGTTTGAGTGACTATTGGCTACAGTCCAGATATATACGAAGGCAGAATATGGTAATGAGCAGTTAGGGAAAAGAAAAAGGAAGAATGCCCTAAGTTCAGAAATACAACTAAATAACATGGAAATGTTTGCATTCAAATGAAAAAAATATAGAAGCATGATTTAAGTTTAGTCAAGAGACAACAGAACTGAATTTGAGTTCTGCCAATAAGTATATGTCCCTATTGGACTCAGTGCGGTGACCATGCCAATATTCTTTTGATTTCTAGCAGTTTCAGGCTTTTTTTCTTTGGTTTTCATGAATTTTAGGTGTGGATAGCACATTGCTGATGTTAGACTTTTCTGCACTGGAGACAACTGAGTTTTCATAGTGAAGACTCAATTCTTTTGATTTTATTTCATTCACTCAGGAATAGAGGAGAAATATATGCACCAACTTTGAGCTTTCTCCTTTCTAGTTCTGCAAATAATTACAAAGTAGTGTTTTAATTTTTCTAAACTATAAAACACTAGGAATATCTTACCCAAACAATGTTTTCATATGTGTGATATAAAGTCATTCAATTTAGTCACTGTTAAGAATGGGGAAAACACATGAATGGAAAAATATCTTTTAATTCACTCAGTAACCTACACAAATATTTGGTTTAATAGATATCACCAGTGTTAATAGGTGCTAAATAGGAGATATTTTCTTTCTTTCTCATCCATGTATCTCTATGATGTGTTTTTCCCCACAATGAATCATTTTCTTTAGATAACAATAGTTTAATTTTTGTACAGCACTAATAAACGACACTACGAATAACTGTGTCCATATGACGTCCAGGGGAAGTCTTGGCTTGAGGACAGGACACTAGGACACCTGTAAAAGCAGTCTGTATATTGTTAGTTCACACTGATGGTGAAACAGAGGGGTGCCTACACCCCCCTTATAGCCTCCTACTTGGCAGGATGAACTAGCATCAGTTACAGCTATATGACAGGATTGCCCTAGGGAAGCTGACATGATTCAGGCTTTGTCCACCTCTGGATATGACCTCTCTCTAAGCTGCAGGGTGAGGTGACATACTGGGTTCAGTGCTACTGTAAAAGAGTGAAATACAAAAATAATAGGTAGGAGACTATAGGCACTTTTCCTCCCCATTATAATATGTAGTACATTATGGTTCACAAGGCAATGTTATCCAATCTTAAATTCATAACAAGACTGTTAAATACATTTTTCTAATATTAAGACTATAGAATATAAATTCTTCCAGTGGCATGTAAGCTCCTTGAGAACAGGGATTTCTTTTCTCATTATTGCCTTTCTCTCCTCTGTGTCTGACACAGTGTCTTTATACATAGTAAGTGCTGAATAGGTTTGTCAAATTAAATATTATCATCCTAATTTTACAGATGAGAAGGTCATTTGAGTGAAGTTACCCATCTAGCAAATCATATAACTTGGGTTTGAAGCCAGTTTTTCTGACTTCAAAACCAGACCTCTTTGCAATTGAACCACAGCTGCCTCCTAAGGACATAAATAATGCCTTTAGTTAATTCAGGTCAATCTTCTTTTGTCCAGAAAGAAAATAGAACTCATTATTTCCATTATGAATATCTCTACACATGATACTACATAGAATATAAGCCCTTTACAGATGGGTTTTTGTTCATCTTCTGTCAGATGCTCTCCATGCTGTTAAGTAACCATCTATAACAGAATCACAAATTAATTAAATAAATAGACAAATAAAGCCAAGTATAGGTTTACTCCACTTTTAACCTGATTAGTTCACACCTATATAGGTACTGGGGTGATGTCATATGTCTCTAGCTCCAAGGCTTTCTTTATTAGAGCCATATTTATATTATTTTTAGCACAGCAGGTGTCAAAAAGGTTTATTTTGAAAGAAAGAAAACATAAAAATGAATTATTTATGTGAGTTAAATCAAAATGTACTTGATATAAATGTTTAATCAGGTTTTCACCAACTTCTCCCCATATGCTCTGCCCGGCTTGATGGTGCAGTTCTAATGGAATTACTAAATATATCTTAATAGCTCAGGATATGGGATTATGCAATGGTACTTACACAAGAAGAATTTTTCAACTTACATTAAACAGTTTGAATGATAGAAACAGTAGTAGGCTCACAAATAGTTCACAAGATGCTCATTCAAATGACATATAGAAATCTAGGAAATTTCAGCATTGGCTATAAAGTTTTTTTTCTACCTTAAAAAAGTTTAGACTACATTGCTTATTTCAACTTGGCACACAAGTCCATTCCTCTTCTCTACCCTGGCTTTCTCTTTTTTTTTTAATTTATTTTTGACATGTTTGGTTTTCAGCATTGATTTTCACAGGCGTTTGAATTACAAATTTTCTCCCCATTTCCTCCCCACCCCACTCCAAGATGGCGTACACTCTGGTTGCCCT
>JAQQSZ010005725.1:0-13798 GCA_028646595.1 Phalanger gymnotis | reverse complement strand
TCAGTCATACAGCTTTTCCCACTAACCTTCTCTGCTGTCTTTGCTCTTTGTGGGTTGAGAGGTCTGGTACATGCCACAGCTCGATATTTCGGGATGCCAGGGAACTTTCCGCTCGTCTCCTGGTCTGGTAGGTCCGTGTCTGGTCTGTTCGCGCCATGCACGCTGCGCTCAGCTCCGCTCCCCTCGGCTGGGGGCTGGGAGGTCCGTGTGGGACCGACCTTATCCAGAGACCATCCAGGCTGTCCTGGGGTGGGGCCCTGCTTCCCTCTGCCACTTTGTGGGTTCTGCAGCTCTAGAATTGGTTCAGAGCCATTGTTTTATAGGTTTTTGGAGGAACTTGGTGGGGAGCTCACGCCAGTCACTGCTTCCCGGCCCCCATCTTGGCTCCACCCCCAATGTGCAATAATCTTAACAATGAATCTGAATGGGATGAACCTACCTGTGAGAGAGCAGTGAAAATTGTATCCACAGAATAATTAATGAAGTGTCAGTTTGAACAAAGAAAGGAATAAAAATTAACTAAGGCAGGTGGACTCAGCCAATGAGAGAATAGCCAGTGGTTTTCTGAAAACCACAAACTCCAGATATAGGCAAAACTGGCTTAAACCAGCCAGATAAGAGTCAGGGTTGAAGGGAGAACTGGGTCAAATTGCTAGTACACATGCTTAATTGACTAATTGAATATTACCTTACACACACACAGGGAGGAGTTTTCTGCCGTTTTTGAACATGGGACATATATTGAGGGGGGTGGGGAGCATACCAAGGAGTTGCATGTGAGGGGTATATAGGGAAGATTTTAATCTGGAAGGGAGTGGACCAATCCATTCTCCGAAGAGAGGTACTGATCTGATACTGCATCAATCTGCATTGGTCTAACAGAATAAAGCTGGTCTTGCTCCTGTATTTCCTGCTTCCTCTTCCCAAAGAAGAGTGAGGCCTGCTCCTGGCCAGGAATGTAAGCCTAACTCCATTGGATTCTTCAATAATAAATTGTCCTTCATAACTAAATCTCTGTGCCAAGCATGTTTCTGACCAGCTGGTGCCCAACATGGGGCAGACTTGCAGATCTCAGATGGGGGAAGGTAAGATACCGCAGAAAGAGTTGATTTTGATTGTCCTGGAGGTTGAACCCCACCCCCTTCTGAACTCGTAAATTCTGAAACACAGTTATTAAGGTAGCCATATTGGCCTGGAGGAGTTCAAAGGATTGGGGAAGAGGGGTCTGTGCAGGTCAGTTATTGACTCATGCCAGGTTGGGCTCACCAGCTGACCATGTAAGCTGATATGTCAGGCAAAGGTGAGAAACACAGTTTGATGGTCGATAAACCCACTATCCAAGGAGTGCTGTTCAGGTGGGTCATTGACTGACACCAGGCTTGGATAGAAACCATTACTCAGGGAGTGTTGTCAAGGTGATCCATTGACTGACGACAAGCTCGAGTATGGGAGGGTGGATGTCTGGGTCCAGTGGGGAGGAATAACCAGGTAGACATACCTCCTGAAAGCCCATGAGGAGGATGTTGAAAGGTTGGGAGGATGCTCATAGGACAAGGGGAAAGGAAAAGGGAAAAAAGCTGATTTTCTGACAATCCTCTGTGAGCTTTGGATTTTTGTATCTGTCTGTGGCTTTGTGTGTCTATGTGTGTAAGTGACACCTTATAAAGATGTAGTCTGCCAGCAAGGAATGACTGTGGCTGAAGCAGCAGTTTTGGACCACTTGGTAAGCTCCCCTTTCCTCTACCTACCCTATTGGCACTTCTGAGGAGACAGGCTCGAGCAGCGGCAGTAGGAGGGAGTGGGGAGCAGAGAAGGCAGTTCAGTTTCTTTTCGTGTGCGGTAGTCGGGTTAAAGTTTACCACTGTGAGGAAAAACACCCACAAGCTACTGTCAGTGAAAGCCCAGTTAATTCATTTATGTTAAAAATGAGGAGAAAACAGGTCATGTAAGAAAGAAACCCTGGGAAGTGTTACACCAAATTCTCAGGGCTTGAGTTTATTATTCCCTCTACTCAAAAGGCAGAGCTATCTGAGCCAGAGGAAGACTTAAAGGTGCAAGGAGAAAGTTCCTTTTGAATTTCCCAGCACTAAAGATGCCTGGAGTACAAGAAAGGGTTAAAGTTCCTATAGAAATTAGGAAGAAAGGAGGGGGGATCTTTTCTCTAAGATCAAAAGGAGACAGGCTAAACAAGCATTTTAACCCTTTTCCTGCCTACCCCCAAAGAGAAAAGTTTTTGTGTAATGAGACTCAAACAGAAAGAAAATGAATTCATTCTGGTTGTGTTTAGAAATGTGAAAAGTGAAAATGTGGCACTCCTAATTTAATGATTAAGACAAATTAGTTTATTTTAGTATTTGGCACTAAAGATGGGAAAAGGTCAAGGAAAGACTGTGATAGAAGCAGAAGATTAGTAAATGAAAATTTTAAGCAGGCAGCTTGGAGTAAAATGCTGATAGCCTGATTTAAATACCAATAGATGAAGTTATGAAGCAATAGAAGTAATTACCTCTACCCACCTTTTGTGTTAGATCTGTGGGTGGGTTCTATTAAATTTAATATGAATATTGGCACAGCATATCATTTTAAACTGACCTGATTATAATAGGTTGATCCAAACTGTTTGTAAACTTTCCCAAGAAGAAAAATGTGAATGTAGATGGGGAACTCAAAGATTAAGGAAATATATGAATTTGTGGATCTTTTTTAGGGGCCAGTGGTAAATATAAGATATATGTTGTTATTTGGCATTGAGAAATTTATTAATTCTATGGCCTCAAGAAAGTTCTATTTCACTTAATTCACTGTTCATTGAGGGGAGGAGGGTGGAATTCACTCCCAGGGATAACATGGGAGTTATATAATTGTAAAAGTATTTGGTAAAATGATTGACAAAAAGAAATGTTTAAGTTAGATGTGATTGTTTCATATTAGTTAAGTAAGGTCTCTGTAACCAAAATAAGTAGTTAGTGATAAAAGGAAAGGTATCTGTCAGAATCTGTGACTATTGTGAAGTGAAGTTGTGGTACCCAAAGACCTAGAAGGTTTTATGGGGAGAATTAGAAAATTTGTTTAATGCAAATATGTGAAATCTTGCTGTTTTCAGATAATTGGGTAAATTCATACTCTTGTACAGTCATGTGAAAGATAACATTCTTTCTAGATATCAATGGGGATGACTAGATGAAGGGGAAAAGAAAAAAAAGATACAAACGCAATGTTGAATCATTATCCCATAGACAAAGGCTGGGATTTAAAGTTACTGTGTATGTGGAATTAGGTCCTTGAATGTTTTAAAGTGAAGTAGGAGCAATTGTGTATTAATACAAGTGGTGTAATTAATTACTGGAACTATATCAGAGACATCTTTAATTTAGAGAAAAGAATTTCAGTGTAAATTTCTTAGAGGGAGATATGTTGTAGAATACTTTTGCATTGATGGGAAAAGTTGAGTGTGACAGTTTGGATTTGAATTCATTCCATGATTCTACATAAGATGAAGTTAGTGTTTGAACCTATGATATTTATGTGGTTCAATTCTTGAAGTATATCTCATTCTTTCACATTGGGCATAGTTAGAGGAAAACAGAAAAACTTGGGAAACAGATGCAAATGTATTAGAGCAGTGACTTATGATCTTAATGGGAAACTTTTATAAAGAAAAGTACACTTTAAAGATGTTCTTTGACAAATGCAAGATTATAGTCATATCCTAAAGTAATTATTGGACCTTGCTATTCAAAGACTTAATGGGATACTTAACTGACTATTTTTCTGAGTCTGGCTCCAGGTATGAATATCTAGGAGGGCTGTCTGAGCCACTGATCCATGAAGACAGCAACTCTGTGAAGGGCAAGTATGAACTGCAGGTATGATTTAGAGGTTGAGAGAGCAACTGTTCCACATGTGCTGAGGTAGAACTCTTTTGAGTTGATTACTTAACTGAAACCTGGCAGAATTTAAGTCTGGTTCAATGCAGGTTGCAGTTTAACATAACTTTTGAACAAACTGGGGGATGGGACAATCAGAATATATACCATCTTGGAGTGGGGGGGAGGGTGGAAATGGGTAGAAAATTTGTAATTCAAAATCTTGTGGAAATCAATGCTGAAAACTAAAACTATTAAATGAACAATGATTGCATAGTGAAAATATGAAGACAAATAAAAAAAGGATACCCTTTGTTAATTTTATCTGGTTTTTAAAGTTACTGACACAAGAAAGGGGCATTTTAAGAAAAGAGCAAAAGCAGTTTGGATGCCTTGGATATTTTTGGGGTTCAAAAAATCTGAAAGGATTGACATTTCTTCTCTTTGGTCAAAGGTGAGAAAAAGAATACCTGTAGACCAAGAGAGATACGACTTTTCTTCAGGTAATGGGAAAGGAAGTTCTACAAAAATTTCTTCCTTTGCTGACCAGGGAGATGAGCTAATCTCTATGTCTGGAGTGCACCCCTCAGACAGAGGGAAAACAACCATGGACAGCATTATTTTTTACTAAGTGCTCCAACAAGCCAGTTAGCAGCTGTTGAGGGGGTGAAAGATCAACCCAAGCCCAACAACAAGAATGCTACCAGCACACTGCAAAAGCACAGGTTCTTTTGATCTGCTTAACTAAACAAAGCAAAGTTAAAGGGTTGGCAAGCTTACTTTAATTCAGCACACAAATAGCATTCACTTAGTTCAGGGGAAAAAGCCAGCACCCTGAACTTCAGAGCAAAATACGAGCAAATTACAAACATCAACAGACAGACCTTGTCTGATTCAAATTCCAATACATAGTTACCAGAGTTCAACAAAGTCTCAGCATCTGGGTTTACAAGCTGGAGGGCTCCTTAGCTACAGCTGCCCAGAGTCTCTTCATCAACAAAATCTCAAGAAACCTTAAACAAATTACAAACAGACAGACCCAATACAATTCATAGTTACCAACATCTAGGTTCACCCCGGGAACTCAGAACAAGGGCTGTCCCAGTCACTTGCCACCACTGCTGCAGCAGACAGCTCCAAGGAAGAAGAGGCCAACCCCTGGCTTTTACGTCTTTGTCAGCGACAGGGGTGAGTCACACATGCGACTCACCCACGTGACCTAAAATCGTCACAAAGAGGCAGACTCAAACCCATGAGGTCCAAGAGCCTCTGCTGTCCCAGGCATGCAAACTAGGCCCTTCCTGGAGTCAACCCCACCTTAGTTGCCAATCCACACTCACAGAGGTTCCACACCTAATAGGGCTTTGGGCCTGGGGCTTAGCACTTAGCAAGATTCAATGAAATAGCTGAATTACTCAAAGCAAACAAAAGCCAAACTCTTCAAGGGCACTTGTTGAACTAAGTGCTAAGGAACCCATTTTGCTTACCAACACACTTGTATATCTTATTTCCCAGTTGTATGCAAAAGCAACTTTTTTAACAACTGCTTTTAAAACTTTGAGTTCCAAATTCTCTCTCCTCTTCCCTCCCCACTCACCCTCCCTAAGAAGGCAAGCACTTCAACATAAGTCACACATGTATTGTTATGTAAAAGTCTTCAACACTACTCATGCTGTGAAAGACTAACTGCAGTTTGCTCCTTTCTATCTAGTCACACTTTATTCAATTTTCTCCCTTTACCCTTTTTAAAAGCTTTTGCTTTTGATTACCTCCTCCTCATATCAGCCCTCCTTTCTATTGTCCCCGCTTTATCCCTTTTCTCTTTCTTTCCTGTGGGGTAACATACCCAATTGAGTGTGTGTGTTATTTCCTCCTTAGATCAAATTCAATGAGAGCAAGATTCTTTCATTCCCCCTCAACCGGTTCCCTCTACCCTTCCAACAGAACTTCTTTTTGTTGCCACTTTTATGTGAGATAATTTACCCCATGCTATCTCTCCCTTTCTCCTTCTCTCAACATATTCCTCTCTGACCCCTTAATTTTATTGTTTTTAGATATCACCCCTTCATATTCAACTCACTCTGTGCCCTCTCTCTCTCTCTCTCTGTGTGTGTGTGTGTATATATATATATATATATATATATATATATATATATATATATGCATATTCCCTTCAGCTACCCTAATACTGAGGTCTCATGAATTACACACATCATCTTACCATGTAGGAATGTAAAGAAAACAGTTCAACTTAAGTAAATCCCTTATGATTTCTCTTTCTTGTATACCTTTTCATGTTTGTCTTGATTCTTGTGTTGGAAAGTAAAGTTTTCTATTCGGTTCTGGTCTTTTTATTGAGAAAGTTTGAAAGTCCTCTATTTTGTTGAAAATCCATATGTTGCCTTGGAGCATTATCCTCACTTTTGCTGGGCAGGTGATTCTTGGTTTTAATTCTAGCTCCATTGATCTCCAGAATATCATATTCTAAGCCCTTCGATCCCTTAATGTAGAAGCTGCTATATCTTTGTTACCCTGATTGTGTTTCCACAATACTCAAATTGTTTCTTTTTGACTGTTAGCATTATTTTCTCCTTGACCTGGAAACTCTGAAATTTGGTGACAATATTCCTAGGAGTTTTGTTTTTGGGATCTTTTATTTCTGTATTACCCTCTGGCTCTAGAATATCAGGGCAATTTTCCTTGGTAATTTCTTGAAAGATGATATCTGGGCTCTTTTTTTGATCATGGCTTTCGGGTACGCCAATAATTTTTAAATTATCTCTCCTGGATCTGTTTTCCAGGTCAGTGTTTTTTTCCAATGAGATATTTCACATTGTCTTCCATTTTTTCATTCCTTTGGTTATGTTTTATAATATCTTGCTTTCGTATAAAGTCACTAGCATCCACTTGCTCCAATTTAATTTTTAAGGTAGTATTTTCTTCAGTTGTCTTTTGGACCATTTGGGTAATTCTGTCTTTGAAGGTATTCTTCTCCTCATTGTCTTTTTAGAACTCTTTTACCATTTGAGTTAGTCTACTTTTTAAGGTGTTATTTTCTTCAGTATTTTTAGGTCTCCTTTAGCAAGTCATTGACTTGTTTTTCGTGGTTTGCTCACATCATTCTCATTTCTCTTCCCAGTTTTTCCTCTACTTCTCTAAATTGCTTTTCCAAATCTCTTTGAGCTCTTCCATGACCTGAGACCACTTCACGTTTTTCTGTGAGGCTTTTGATGTGGCCTCTTTGACTTTGTTGACTTCTTCTGGCTGTATGTTTTGTTCTTCTTTGTCACCAAAGAAAGAGTCCAAAGTTTGAGTCTGAATCTGAGTCTGTTTTTGCTGCCTCTTCATGTTCCCAGCCAACTACTTGACCCTTGAGCTTTTAGTCTGGGTATGACTGCTTGTAGAGTAAAGAATGCTTTGTCCCAAGCTTGATAGGCTGCACTGTTGTTTTCAGAGCTATTTCTACACAGCAAGCTCTGCCGAACCAGCACTGCCTCTCCCCCAAGAACCATGCACCCTGACCGTTATTGAGATCTAAACAAGGTTTGCACTCCTGCTCTGATCCACCACTTAATTCCTCCCACCAGGTGGGACTGGGGCTAGAGGTAATTGCAGATGTAGTTTTGTAAGCAGCCTCAGAGCTGCACCACCTCTGCCTGGGGCTATGGCCCACCTTGAACTTGTTTCACTCCATTCCAGCAGTTTTTCCCACTAACCTTATCTGTTGTCTTTGGTGTTTGTGTGTTGAGAAGTCTAGTAATTGCCACAGCTCACTGAGTCAGGGCACTACACCATGTTCCACCCAGCTCTTTGTCTGGTTGGTCCAGGAGCAGCCCCCACTGGGCTCTGCTCTGCTTTGCTACCAGCAGGGTACAATAGACCTTACCCAGGGACCATCCAGGCAGTCCTGGGCTGGAGCCCTGCTTCCCTCTACTATTTTGTGGGTTCTGCAGCTCTAGAATTTGTTCAGAGCCATTTTTTTATGTGTTTGGAGGGTCCTGGGAGAGAACTTTAGGCAAGTCCCTACTTTCCAGCCACCATCTTGATTCCACCTCAGGAATTTCTCTTTCTATCTCTTTCTGTTGGGCTTTGTTAGTAACATATCATAATAATTTACCTGGTTTTATTTTAAATCCTGTGACTGTGAAAATATTGTTAATTATTTTAAGTCCTTTTTTAATTGATACTCTAAGATTGTCTAAGTATACCTTCATATTGTCTACAAAGAGTGAAGGCTTTGCTCCTTCATCGCCTATTTTAATTCCTTCAATTTTTTTCTTCTCTTAATGCTAAAGCTAACATTTGTAGTACAATACTGAATAATGATGTGATGATAATGGGCATCCTTTCTTCACCTCTGATCTCACTGGGAATGCTTCTAGCTTATCCTCATTACATATAATGCTTTTTGCTGGTTTGAGATAGATGCTATGAATAAAGGTTTTTATTGGCCTGAAAAAACAGAAAGAGGACAAGTCCAAATATCTGAAACATGTGGAATCCGCAGGTAAGAACTTTCTCTAGCACCTTAAGAGAATTCAAAAGAATCTTTCTTACCTCATCTCAAACACCAGGAAGAGGAATGGGGGAACTAATTGGCTACATTTTTGTTTTTAAAAAATAAACTTAAATTGCTATGTTTCATCTTCACAATTTCTCCCATTATCTCTTTCCTTCCAAATCTAATAGAACCATCACACATAACAAATAATATTGTTTCTTTTGAGGGGGGAAGGCAGGGCAATTGGGGTTAAGTGATTTGCCCAAGGTCACACAGCTAGTAAGTGTGTCAAGTGTCTGAGGATGGATGTGAACTCAGTTCCTCTTGACTCTAGGGCCAGTGCTCTACTCACTGCACTACCTACCTGCCCTTAACAAATAATATTTTTTAAAGAAAAAAAGAAAAACATCAGCAAAAAAAAAACATTTTGGTGAACAAGTTTGAAAATATATGTAGTATACCACACTGTACAGGGAACTGAGTCAAGTTTATAGGAGTAAAAGTCATTCCCCAATTGAGATATAGTCAAAGGACATGAACAGACAGTTTTCAGAGGAAGAACTCTCAGGTACCATATCTCTCCTGTCAGATTGGCTCTGTTATGGAAATGCTTATTTTGTTCTGTGAATTGAATATAAATTAAATTTTTAAGACATCCAAATCAGGTCATATCCCAGAGCATCCCAGGGAAAGCTCTACAGGGTCAGTCATTAGGGTAAAGTAGAAGCCACGCAAGACTAAAGTTCCTCTCCCAGAGCTAGGGGATTTGTGCTGCTTTTCATACTAAGGGAGAAGGAAATTTGCATGTCCTCTTCCCTTGATTGTTGTTGTTTGTCCTTCACTCTCAAAGAGGACCATGGCATCAGGAAGGTGATGCCATGACTTGCAAGTGAATTGGATTAACGTGATGGTGAGCTGTGCAAAGCCACCAGACTCACTTTCTCCTCCACATCCATCTGCGTCCAGTGGCAAGCTGTACATTATGATGACTAGAGACACCCGCCCCTTCCCTTCAATAGAAGGAACAATAGCTGCCACCTGCTTGGGGTTAGCCCTCTCCCTGAGCTGCAAATAGAAGGATCCTCCAGAACTCGTTCTAAAACCCTAGAGAACATTTTATGGCACTAAGAATATGTAACACTGATGATGAGGAAGACAGTGTCTGTCCTTCCCCATCATTCCAATTGTTCTCAGTACTATGAGAATGGTTTTTTCTGTGTTGCTAATATTTTCTGAGTCAGTCCTCTCCTATATTTCTGATCAAGAAAGTACCTTAACTCTCTCTTCTCCTTAATTTTGAATAGAATGTACTCATGGGCTAACTTGTTTTTCTAAGTATCTCTGTCCCTCTCACTTGGCTCTGCTGTTTCCTTCTGGGGACCTTGCTTATTTTTAGAATTGAAATCCACCTGTGATTTCCCTCTAGTGACAATCTTGTTCTCTCATATCCCTCTTTAGCTATAGGAAATGAGGCATGAAATGGACCAGAGATGTGAAGAAAGCTTCCATTGTATCTGTAGGCATCATATAGTTTTTCAAATATAGGCCCCTTGTACATGGTGAGGAGGTGACACAGTTCTCCTTGAGGGGCATGAGTTTGTCTTTTCCATTGTCAGGGGTAGAACATTTTGGATTGAACTTCCAAGTGGAGGCACCACTACCCTTACTCAGAGCTCCAAGTCTGCCATCACTATGTCCTCAAGAAATAGAATATCTTTTCTCTGCTTTTGTCTCCTTTCTCTTTCTAGGATGTATAATTGTGATTGGCATATTATTGTGCTATAAGAAATGAGAAGCAGATGATTTCTGAAAAAAACAGACTTACTTTAACTGAGGTAAGGTGAAGGGAGAAGAACCAGAAGAAAGTTGTACACAGTAACAGCAATATTGCATTATGATTAACTATAATAGACTTAGCTCTTCTCAGCAAGACAATGATCCAAGACATTGGATCTCGTAATGCAGTATGGTATCCATCTCCAGAAAACGAACTGTATAGTCTGAATGCAGATTAAAGCTTAGCATTTTCCCTAATTTTTCCTTTCTCCTGATTTTTCCCTTTTATTCTGATTCTTCTTTAATAACACGACAAATGTGGAAATATGTTTAACATGACTTTGCTTGTATAACCTGTATCAAATTTCTTGCTGTCTTAGAGAGGTAGAAAAGTAGAAAAGGAGGGAGAAAAATTTGGAACTCAAAATCTTGTGAAAATGAATGTACAAAACTATTTTTACATGTAATTTGGAAATAAATACAATTAAATGCAAAACCAATTACAAAAAGAATTTTTTAAAGATCATCAGTATTTATCAGCAACAGAATATCTACATCCATGAACACACATTTTGAATACTGAATTGGTTACTAGAAGTGGAGTTTGGTAAAAATGACGCCCAGCACAGTTCTTTTCACTAAGGCTACATAAGCTGAATCCTCACTTCCCAAGATGTCAATTATGATGACTACATCAAAAATCTTCCAAGTCCTGAGGGACTATGGTTGCCATAAAGGAACTGGGAAAATATCTTTATGCCACCAAACTGTCCTTCAAGAATATCTGGTTGCAAAGAAGTCAAGGCCATTATGTTATGGTGCTAGTGGAGTGAACATTACAGGGCAGGAAGTGCTAGATTGCTGTTGAATGCAGGAAGCTCAGGCCCCAGGGTGAGAGAGCACCTGAGAGGAGCAACTACTTTTAAAAAGAAATTTGAATCCTTTTGAATAAGTCATTTGAGCAATGTTTACCCATTTGCTTTAATAGTTTTGGGATTGTATTGGCCAGTCAATCACTAGAAGTTCCTCATGTAGTGTCAATTCCCTTCATACTCCAAGGCCCAAAAATCCTCTCAGGTTGATGTATGAAATTCTTTACATCAGCTAAAGCTATAAACATTTATTTACACTTGCTTACAAGTTGTCAATGGAACACTGTAGTTCATATGTAAAGGCATGTTTGTTATATGCATGTAAAACTGAGAAAATTATAATGCCTCCTGCCTTATTTTCTTTTTTCCATTTTTACAAATTTATTTTAGTTTTCAACATTCCTTTCCACAAGATTTTGAGTTATAAATTTTCTCCCCATCTCTACCCTCATCCCCCACCCCTAGATTGCCCCTTTCTTCTGTCTGTCCTCCCTTCTATCACCCCATTCCTACCCCCTTATCCTGTTCCCCCTTACTTTCTTGTAGGGCCAGATAGATTTTTATACCCCATTGCCTGTGTATCTTATTTACCAGTTGCATGTAAAAACAATTGTTTTTAACTCCCAGCTATATGGGAGAGTCTCATTCACAAAGGAACAGAAGGTCAAATCAGCAACAAAATCTTTTCATCTCTCTGGACATCAGTCTTTTCATTTATAACTTTGAGTTGCAAATTCTCTCCCTTCTTCCCACTCCACCCACCCTCTTTGAGAAGGCAAACAATTCAATGTAGGTTATACATGTATCGCTATGCAAAACACTTCCATAATAGTCATGTTATGAAAGACTAACTATATTTCCTTCCATCCTATCTTGTTTCCCTTTATTCAGTTTTCTCCTTTGACCTTGTCCCTTTTCAAAAGTGTTTACTTTTGACTACCCTCTTCCCCAGTCTTCCCTCACTTCTATCATTTCCCTCCTCTTATCCCCTTCCCCTCTATTTTCCTGTAGGGTAACACACCAAATTGAGAGTGTACGTTGTTCCCTCCTTAGGCCAAATCTGATGAAACTGAGGTTCACTCATTCCGTTTCACCTACCCCTCTTCCCTTTCAATATAACAACATTTTCTTGCCACTTTCATGTGAAATAATTTACCCCATTCTATCTCTCCCTTTCTCCTCCCAATATATTCCTCTCTTACCCCTTAATTTTAGTTTTTTTAATATCATCCCTTCATATTCTTTTTGCCTCTGTCTTTATATGAATGTATATATACATATATATGTGTGCGTGTACACATATATATATAATATATGTACATATATATATACATATATATATATATATACACACACATACATGTATGAATATTCCCTTCAACTATCCTTAATACTGAGAAAGGTCCCATGAGTTACACATATCATCCTTCCATGTAGGAATATAAACAGTTCATCTTTAATAAGTCCATTATGATTTCTCTGTCCTCTTTACCTTTTCATGTTTCTCTTGATTCTTCTACTTGAAAGTCAAATTTTGTATTCAGCTCTGGTCTTTTCATCAAGAATGTTTGAAAGTCCTCTATTTCATTGAAAAACCAGATACTGTGTTTTGCTGAGACCTTGCTTGGTCATGTATAATTTTCTTTTAGAATTTAGAATTAATTTAGAAGTAATCGATTATGGGCTGTAACTTACTAATTAGTTGTGGTTCTATGTCTCTGAACTTAGTTAGGAATTCGGCTGACCTTAAATGGGATAAGTTTTGAAAGCCAGTTCTCTTGCTAAGCACTGCTCTATTCTTGTCTTAAGGAATCATGCTAATATTGAGGGACTATGGTTGCCATAAAGGAACTGGGAAAATATCTTTATGCCACCAAACTGTCCTTCAAGAATATCTGGTTGCAAAGAAGTCAAGGCCATTATCTTGGAACTTGCAAGTACACTCGGTTAATAACCACTTCTAAGTCCCAGACAGGACTGTTCTTAGGCCTCATTCTCAACTTCAAAAAGCCATATTATTCTCTACACTTCAGCTATGTAATCAGTCCTATTGACTTCAAGCCTTTGATGCCATGTATCCTTTTCTGTTCTTTGTTCTGTACTCACCAAAATCTATAAAAGGGGATCTGTCTTTTATTTGTGGGCTTTGGCTGGAGAATGGGATAGGCACTGACCCATCTTATCCTCAGGTTACTTGCCCTGATAATAGAATATTACCTTCTTTAGAGAAATGTGACTTAATTAACATTTTGTTAAATTTAATGTACAACAATACTCAATAATTTGTTATAGTTCATATGGATATTTTTATGCTTAGTGTGTTAAAATGTCTGGGAATTTACTGATGACATATAGAACATAAAAATTATGAATAGAGCACACCTCAGCAATATGGGAGAGTCTCATTCACAAAGGAACAGATGGTCAAATCAGGAATAAGTACTTATTTACTAAGTACTTACTTTGTGGTGGGCACAGTGCTATGCCAAGTACTGCAGATATAAAGTATGGTAAAAAATAGTACCTGCTTTTAAGGAGATCAGTGTCATTCAGAGAGACAACATGAAAATAATAGTTATATATGTGTGTTGGTAAGCAAAATGGCCTTTGTTTTGTTTGAGTAATTCAGTGTATTTAATTGAGCCTTACTAGGTGCTAAGCCCCAGGCCCAAACCCCTATTATGTGTAAATCCTATGTGGGTGTGGATTGGCAACTAAGGTGGGGCTCAAGGTGGGGGCTAACTCCAGGGAGGGCCTAGTTTACATGTCTGGGACAGCAGAGG
>JAQQSZ010005724.1:0-13798 GCA_028646595.1 Phalanger gymnotis | reverse complement strand
CAACTGAGTATGTATGGTATTCCCTCTTCAGGTCAAATCTGATGAGGGCAAGATTCACTCATTCCCCCTCACCTGCCTTCTCTTCTCTTCCTACAGAACTGCTTTTTCTTGCCACTTTTATGAGAGATAATGTACCCCATTCTATCTCTTCCTATCTCCCTCTCTCAATATATTCCTTTCTCATCCCTTATTCATCTTCAGCTTATCCTATGCCCACTCTGTGTGTGTGTGTATACGTATATATACACACACACACACATACACACACACATATATATATACACATACATAAACATATATGCATACACATACACATATATACACATACATATACACACATGCATATTCCCTTCAGCTACGTACTCCAAAGTTTAGTAAGAACTGATTTGTGCTCTGATTTATTTGATATAATTTTACTTATAGCGCGGGAACAGGAATAATTTTATCTGGGAATTCTAATTATTACTGCTTAAATGTAAACTCATGAGTGTTTAGCATGAGAAAAGACATCTTATTTGACTCTTCCGGAGGAAGCAGGGAAAGTGTTGTTACTCCCATTTTACAGATGAAGAAACTTAGAGCAACTGAGTGGTTTACTTGAAGTCATATAGCTGTTAAGCTAGGTAACTGGAAGTTGAACTGAAACTTGATTCCCAGTCCAAGGTTCTGAAAGTCTAATTTTAAAAAAAGTTTCTGAATCTTATCAATACCGGGCTATTAATTTTTTGACGCTTTTCATTTCTCTCACGCATTTACACATTATTGTAAAGCATTATTTAAATATAAATGAACATGTTTGTATTAAAGCTACTTACCTCAAAGAAATGTTGTAGAAAAAAGCATCTTGTAAGTCTTAAAATACCTATATGAATTATGATTGCCTGCACGTTTCTTCTTTCTCACTAGACTCTAATTTTTTTTCCTAATCTGTGATTTCATTGGTAGACAGAATTCCCTCTACCATCTCAAATTAGTAAATATTCTTTAACGTATATTCTTAGAGAATTAACTAGGGTCCTGAGGGAGGGCCTAGTTAAATGACTTGCCCATGGTCACACAACCATCATGAGCCTGAGGCAGGATTTGAATCCAGATCATTCTGCTTTGGTCATCCCTCTATTATACTAACATATCTCACTAAAATAATAATTCATAATACTTGACATTTATACATGACATATATATGCATGTGTGTATGTAAACATTCATGCATCACTATCTCTACCAAATCTATATCCATGTATATCTTATCAAAGTTGGCATCATGTCTTATCATAATCTAGTATTCTATATTAGACAATTAATAAATGTTAGATCAATTATTCAATTGAAGTTGGTGAAAGGCAGCACCAGAATTATGAAGTACTAATAAGTTAATACTGTTTTTCAGTACTCGGAGAGCTCCAGACACACCTGCTTTTAAAGCCACAATAAAAATATGCCAAGCTTTAAAAACAAACAAAAACCCAACTCACCCTAGCATATAGACTTGACAGCTGGCATCCTCCTGTGACTTCAGCTCTGATTAGACTTTAGAAGACAGTTATAATAGTTTCTCAGATAAGCTTCCTGCAAACTATTCTTTATACTTGAAAATAAGCCATGCACCTCCAGACGTCAGAGAGGTGAAATATTCATCACCAGGGGATATATTTTGGTATTCTTCTAAAACATAGCCCATTTTCCTATAGTTACAATGGCTGCTGTACTTAGATAGAATTAATTGTACATATGGAAGGATCTGTATTTTAAATGAATATTTATATCTGATTTCCTTGCTTGAAGTATTAGAAATGAAAATGATGATGCATAAGGCTTGCAGATAACATGAAATTCTGCTAAACTAACATATTTATTATGTACGCCATTCAATAAAAATACTTTTAGAATTTTATGGGAACAGCATTTTTTTTCCTTGGGACAAGCAATGCAAGTAATTTATAGATAATGGCTCTTCTATGCTAAAGTCAGCTCTACATAACCACAATTATCCAGATACTTTTATGGATATTAAGGCAATCCAAGTTTTAAAATATCTACTTTTGCCTGAATTTTAATTTAATTAAAGGAAGAATTGGAGTTTATGCAGAAAATTTTTAACCATATCTGAAGTATAATCATTGGTAACCAGGGTCCTCTGCTTTGGTGGGCAAAGAAAGCTTTGCTGATAAAATTATTATAGGATCGTAGAGTCAAAGCTCAAAAAGCTACTAGAAGCTGAGTCTAACCTCCCTCCATCCTACCTCATTTTAGAGATAAAGAAACCAAAGCCCAGAAGGCTAAGTGATTTTTACCAGAGTCACACAAGAAATAAATGACTGAGGCAGGATTTAAACTCATGTCTTCTTGGTCGCAAGTTCTCTCCATTTTATTACCTAGCTGTCTTGTCCAGTGATTTAATGAGGCAGCAACTATGGAAGAAGGAAATAACTCTACTAGCTACGGCTAAAGTCCCCCACCTGGGACTCAGTTATAGAATCAGAAGTTCACATTGTCCCCAAGGCAAAAAATGGGACTTTTTCTCTTCCTCCACACAATTTCTCACCTGCCCTAGCTATGTATTTTACCTTTATTTCAGCTATATAAAACACTGGGGGTTGGGTAAGGGAGAGGAAGGAACAAGGAGAGAGATGCTATTGAACAAAGGTAATGAAAATCATGCAACTGTTCTAACTAGGTTGGCTACAAATTTATGTTAACTGGGTTCTTACTGTTGCTAAGCAATCCTTCTATATATCCCTTATCAATTCACTATCCCACTCTCCATAGTAACTCTTCCAAACTTTTTCATCCCTTCTCAAGTCTCCCATGGCTCCTCCTCCTTCCACCCTCTCAGCTGAGATCCTTGCCTCATATTTTATAGAAGAAATTGAGGCCATTTGCTGACAGCTTCCTCTTCTCCCTTCTTCCTTATTTCCTATCACTCAGGTGCCTTCTGCCACTATCTCCACCTTCATACCTGTCTCATCAGGAAGTGGTCTTACTCCTTACTAAAGATAACCTCTCTACGTGTTCAAATGGTCTTGTTCCATCCCATCTCCTTCAGCAGATTGCTTCTTCTGTCATCCACACTCACTTATTTTTTCAGTCTCCTCCTGTCTAGTGGCTCATTCCGTACTTCCTACAAACATATCGAGGTCTCCCCATCCAGAAAAAAAACCCTCACTTGATTCCTTCCATTCCTGCTAACTATTATTGTATATCTCTTCTGCCCTTTGTGGATAAATTCCTTGAAAAGGCAGTCTGCAATGGGTACCTGCCTGCACTTTCTCTCCTCTCACTCTCTTCTTAATCCTTTGTAATCTGGCTTTGACCTTATCATTTCACTGAATCTGCACTCTCCAAAGTTACCAATCATCTCTTAGTTATAAAATCCAATGGACTTTTCTCGGTCGTCATTCTCCTTGACCTCTCTGTAGCCTTTGACATTGTTGATCGCTCCTCTTCAATTGTCTTTTCTCTAGGTTTTCAGGACATTAACCTCTCCTGGTTCTGCTCCTATCTATATGACTGTTCCTTCTTAGTCTCTTTAGTTTGATTGATCCTCATCCAGATCGTGCCCTATAATTGTAAGTGTGCTTTAAGGTTCTGTCCTGGGTCATCTTCTATTCTCCCTCTGTACTACTTCACTTGGTCATTTTAGCAGTTCCTGTGGATTTAATTACCATCTGTATGTTGATTATTCTCAAATCTACCTATCCTGCTCTAGCCACTCTTGCATCTCCAACTGCCTTTCAGACATCTCAAAATGAATGTGTAGTAGATATCTTGAACTAAACATGTCCAAAACATAGCTCATTATCTTTCCTCCAAATGCTCCCTCCTACCTACCTTCCCTATCACTGTGAAGGACAACACCAAGTTTGCAACATAGGATTTATCTTTTACTCTTCACTAATCTCTCACCCGGAGTGCCCCCCTCTCCATCCAATCTATTGCCAAGACCTCCCTATTTCTCTTCTATATCTCTCACATATGATTTTTTTCTCTCCTCTGACACTGCCCACCACTCTGGGGCAGGATCTCATTATCTCATGCTTAAACTATTAAAATACCTTGATGGTGGTTCTGTCTGCCTCAAATCTCTCCTCACTCCATTAATCTATTCAGTCACTAATTCAATTCAATTCAATAAACAGTTATTAAGGACCTGCTATGTGCTAGGCACTATGCTAAGTGTTTGAGATACAAAAAAAGAAAAAAATATATATATAGTCTCTGCCCTCAATGTACTTATAATCTATTAAGGGAGAGCTACAGGTGGAAAGTGGGGAGTGACCTGCAAAGTCTAATCCTGGGATGAAGGAAAGTTTTATGGAGAAGATGGCAACTGAGTTGGACCAGGAAGGAAGAGGTTTTCTACAAGAGGAAGAAGTGGACTTGAGTCAGGAGAGTACAGGATTTGGTCCAGGAATAGCTACAAGTCTAGTTTGGCTAGAACATATAGTGTATGAAGTGGAGCAGTATGGGATCCAGGCTGGAACATTTAGATATATAGATAGATAAATAGATAGATAGATAGATAGATAGATAGATAGATAGATAGATAGATAGATAGACAGACAGACACATTTATTAAGTGCTTACTATGTGCCAGGCACTATGCTAAGTACCAGAAAAAAATGACAGTCCTTACCCCCAAGGAGTTATATTTTAAAAGGAGTTCAGTAGAGGTCAAGGTAGAAAAACTCAAAATCGGTAGTGGAGCTGGGAGAAAAGCCTTAGCACTTCATGATGTGATGGTCCCAGGCAAGTGGTCACCATATGGAGGAGCAGAGAGGTAGAGACAAAAGTCATAAGATTGAGCTCAAAGAGACTTTAGAAATTACATGTTGATTTCTGTCTACTGTCTTCATTTTACAGATAAAGAAGCTGAGGCCCAGAGATGCTAAAGATCACATAAGTGGTAAGCAGCAGAATATAGAATTTGAACCTATATGCTCTAACATTAAATCCTACCCTTTTTGCAATTCAATAGACTGAAGCTGAATTGTGTGTGTGGGAGGGGCAAGGGGTGGGGGTAGAGGTGGAGAGTGGTATGTGTGTGGCTTAAATGCCAGGTTAAAGAGTTCATATTTAATCCAAAGGTCTTTATCTTTGCAACATAGGGAATGCCATTTCACCAATACACCATGCCTTTTCTACTGACCTTACACTTACCTCCTCCCAAAGGCAACCTGAACACTCTCCTTAGGTTCTAGGGTTCTGATAAGTGACCTTTTGCCTTTTCTTGCAGGGACTCAGAGAGTAGTGTGTTGGTAAATATTTAACAACATTACCAGGGGAAAAATTATACCCAGGACATGCTTATAAGTGTTTGCTGATTTCCAAGCTGTAAATGCTCACATTGAAAATTTAACAATTAACTCTCCATTGATTTAACAATCAACTCTGCCATTAGAGGTGGCTCCAGCACGCCCTTGGGCCAAGGCTTCCAAAAAACCTCTCCAGGCCATACCACACTATTCCTGTACCTCCTTTCCCCTTTATGCTCCCCTTAAAGTGTTTCCTCCCATTATAAAATAAACTCTTTGAGAATAGGAACTTTTTTTGTCATATTTGTAGCCCAAGGATTTAACTTACCAACTGGCAGATAGTAAGTGCTTAATAAGTTTCTCTCTCTCTCTCTCTCTCTCTCTCTCTCTCTGTCCTATTCAAGCACAAAAATAAACTATAAAGGTTTTGGAAATGGAAAGTGACATAGTTGGACCTGTGGATAATTATCCTGGCAGTTGCATGGAGGACAGATTGGAGAGAAGGTTAGGCCAGAGAGACAAAGTCAGAGACTATTAGGCAAAAATCTAGGTGAGCAGGGATGAGGAACGAGACTAGGATGGTGACACTGTGAAAAGAGAGAAAACTATGGATACCAGAGATATTGTGAAAGTGGAACTGACAGGATTTAGCAACTGGTTGAATGTGGGGTGGGCTGAGAGAGGGAAGAGACAAAGATAACTCCAAGGTCATCATGAAGATATTTTGAATTTTCTAGATCTAACATGACAAAGCCCATGTCAAGTAAACCAGAATATAATCCAATTGAATGTTCTGGAATCATCAGGGTTTCCAACCCAGCCCTTTAATAGCAGGTTCTTCCTCAAAATCTGAGATATTTTTAGTTGGATGAATCTGAAGATATGAAAGTTCCAAGTTTAAGATACAAGTAAATCTACTTACTAAGAGCTTCATTAATACATTATAGCCAGATCCCACTGTTTATAACATTGCTTCTGCAGATCGAAATGCCTGCTGTTTTGCCTAGATTGCTTTTGCAGATAGAGCCAATTATTAAGATCAAGCAGGATCTGCCATGTAGCCTTTGAGTAAAGCTGAAACTTTACTCAGAGTAAAGTACTCCTCACAAACTTTATGATCTAGAAAAACTGGTCTGCTTGCTGTTCTCCATACTGGACATTCCAGCTTGTACCTCCATGATTTTGCAGAGGTTGTTGCTCAATGTCTGGAATGCTCTCCCTCTTCACAGCTTCTCCTTGGAAACTCTAGCTTCATTCAAGACTCAAATAGCATGAAACCTCCTTTAAGAGGCTTTTCCTGATTCACCAAAGTATTATTCCCCTTTCCCAAGACCTTTGCATTTGTTTTGTATATGTCCTGTATTTACTTCTCTGTGAATCTGTTGTATCTCGGGTAGAATGTAGGCCCTTTGAGGGCAGGGACAGTCTCATTTTTCATTTTATATCTCTAGAACTTAGTACCATGATTGGTACACAGTAGGCCCTTAATAAATGTTTGTTGATTGATTGATGAATTAAAGTCCTCAAGAAGCTTTTAAGTGAGATGAATTAAGTAATTTGCCAAATGATGATTTGGATTCCTAGAAGAAGAACTTATAATAATGGCTCATATTTTTAAAGTAATATAAGGATTATCTCCATTTTACAGACATATTAAATGAAGCTAAGAACAGTCAAATAACTTGTTCAAGTTCATCCAGCTAATAAATGCAAGACTCGGGATTTATTCTCTTGTCTTCTGACTCAAAAATTAGTACTTTTTTTTTTGCTGTGACAAACTTCCTCTTATCACCTAGAAGAGGAACACTGAATTTGAAATTGAAAGGTTGAGAAAAACATCTGCCAATTAATTTTTATAACCCTAACTCTAAATCTCCTCCTATTCCATCAATTTCTGATAAATTCAAAAGATCATTTGTCTTCCTTTACCTTCTCTAAGGTCTCCTCTAGGTCTAAATCCTGTGATTTCCTTGTCTACTAGGTGACCCGAAGTGAATTAGCTGTAAGATCACTTCAGCACTATAATTTTCCAGCCTCTTATTGGAGATTTGGGATCTAGATGACATCACAGTCTTTTTTTTGCCCCCTTTCTATGGACAAATGCCAAGATTAATGTGGCAAAGGGACACTTCGCACTCATCTATACACACCCAATTACAGGGTTCTACTTTCTTCATGCAGAGCCTCCTATAACAATTGCTCAATAGAAATGAGAATGACTATACTACTGAGTTTCTAATGAGAAGGACATGTGATACATTGGTGGTGGTGCATCCTAATGGTCAGAATTGTCATGTCAGCAATTCCACTCTGAATTCACATGTGCATTTGTATGTGTGGTATAGTGAGAAAAAGTTTTGTATTGGGAGTCAAAAGATCTTGTTTCTATTCTCAGTGCTTCTGCCTCCTAAAAATGACCTTGGAAAGCCACTTAGTTTATTTGAGTGTTAGTTTTCTCATTTATAAAATAGGGCTAATGGCACCTATCCTACCCTATCCACTGTAAACCATAAGGTTTACCAAAAAAAAGACAAATGAAACAAGTAATGTACAAATTCTAAATAAAATTCTACATGAGCCTGAAAAGTGGTAATGCATAATCTAGCTACTTCAGTAATAGAGCCATAGACAGAACTCAAAGGAACATTAGAGATCGTCTAGTCTAAGAATTCTTAACCCAGTGTCCATGGACCTGTTTCAGGTGTCTATGAAATTGGATAGGAAAAAGTTATATCTTGATTTTTACTACCTTTAAGTGAAACAGTATTTTCTTCAATTACGAATATTGGTGCCAAACATTATTCTGAGAAGGCATCCATAAGCACAGAACAGGTTAAGAGCTTCCGGTCTGCTCCAACTCCCTTATTTTATAGACAAAGAAACAGGTTCACAGTGAAATGACTTGCCAGTGACTAAAACTTGGGTCTCCTGAGGCCCAGTCCCATGTTCTTTCCATGATACTGCTTCCCAACTGCCTTGTGGATAAGCTAAGTATTTTTTTAATTCCTGTTAACCCAAGTGCTTTCTCTTTAGTCTGTAAACCCACATTCTGTCAAATGATGGGTTCCTCCCTTTTATATCCTAGAAGGTGCTAGTTAAACACCCTTGAAATATAGAGAAGAAAAGCATTTTCTTGTTCTTATCTTATGTTCTCCAAATGCATTACAGAAGTAGTTTTGGAGGTCCCTGAGACCTTTCAGGGGATTTGCCAGGTCAAAACTATTTTCATAATACTATGATGTTATTTACCTATTAAAATATTGCTCCTTTTTTCAGTTATGTACTTGTGTAAGGCTGGATTTTCTTCATATACTTCAATCAAAAGAATATATGATAGAATGAATGCAGAAGCAGGTAAGAGAATTTTGTCTTCTATTAAACTAGAGATTAAAGAGATTTGCAAAAATATGTAAAACAATGATACTCTTCTCATGAATTTTTTTTGGAAAAGTCATTTTTTTTTCATAAAAACATGTTATTTATGTTAAAATGTAATGGATTTATCATTAATATTTTAAATTAATAAATAAAATTTAAAATTATCTGTTTTAATTTCTAATATGGTAAATATTGATAGACATATCCGGGTGCTTTGGAGCCAGCTCAATATATCTTGAGAGACAATTGTTAAATTTTCAGTGTGAGCATTTACACCTTGGAAATAAGGAAAAACTACAAATCTTGGTTTGATTTATTGGTTTTTTTAATTGTTTAGATTTAAGAAAGTGATGGAGAAAATATTAAAAAAGCAGAAAAACTTAAAAGTGTGTTGTGAATATATATTTTTTCTCCTGGAAAGCCAATTGTTAGACATTTACCAGCACACTACTGGATATAACATAGTCAGTAAGCATTTGTTAAGCATCTTCTATGCATCAGGCATCCATTGTGCTAAGCACTAGGGATACAAAGAAGGGCAAAAGATAATCCTTACCCTCAAGGAGCTCACAATCTAATGGGGGAAACAAGCAAACGTGCAACCAAGCTATTTCCAAAAATACAAAATAATTAACAGAAGAAAGGTACCAAAATTAAAAGGGATTGGAAAAGGCTTCCTGTAAAAGGTGATATTTTAGCTGGGACTTGAAGGAAGACAAGGAAGCTAGGATGCAGAAACGAGAAGGAAAAACATTCTTGACGTGAGAGAGAGCCTGGAGCGGAAAGATGGAGTATCTTGTTCATGGAATAGCAAGGAGGCCAGTGTCGTTGGATCAAGGAGTATGTGGGTGGTGGTAGCATATGGTATAAGAAGACTGGAAAGGAAGTGGTGGTGGTATTGCCAAGGGTAGGTTATGAAGAACTTTGAATGCCAAATGGAAGATTTTTGAAAATTTGATCCTGGAGGTGATAGGGAATCACTAGATTTTATTGAGTATGAGAGTGACATAGTCAGACCAGTGCTTTAAGAAAATCTCTTTGCTAGCTGAATGAAGGATTCATTGGAATGAAGAGACCTGAAGCAGGCAGACCAACCAGCAGTGGAAAGGGTGGCTGAAATATGGCAGTGCACGATCGGTGATATGACGAGGGGACGAGGGGGTAAGGGAATCAAGTGGACAGTGCAGAATTGAACAGGTTCACCAAAAGGTCAAGATGGGGAAAGGAACTGAGAGTGGCTAGTGCAGCGGTGATAATCCAGAAGAGGACTGAGGTGTCAAGGGATTAGAGGTCATAGTGTAAGGGAAAATAGGGTTTGTTACAGGAAGGCAGAGGAAGAGGTTCAGCGCCAGTAGAGAAGATAAATAAAAGTTCTTTGGGGTCCTCAGTAATTTTTATGCCTGTAAAAGGGCTCTGAGTCACCAAATTTGGAGAACCATTGTGGCAGCGATTGAACAAGCAACCAGATAGATCTATTCTTATGATGAGATATTGTTGTTATTGTTTTAAGGTACACTGGTATGGAGGAGCTAATGAACCCTCTTTTTTTAAAATGAATACTCTTTAGAGAATTTTTGCAGAGGGATATTTATCTTGGGTCTTTTAGGAGTTCCTCAGATAGGGCTTTGTGCCAGCACATTTCATGGAACACTGATGGAACCTCCCGTATAGGATCATTAGATCTAGAGATGGAAAGGATTTTAGAGATCAGCTCAGTTAATACGAGTTAGTCAGTCAATAAACACTTACTAAATGCCTGCTATCAGCCAGACTCTGTACAAATACCACCAATCTCCCTCTTTACCAAACTTCTAGGGCAAGGAAACAGGGCTCAGAGGAGTAAAATAACTTGCTCACACTGTTAATATGAGGCAGAATCAGTAGTTCTGATTGTGCTCTCTCTGCTACCCCAAACTGATTCAAAACTGTTTTCCTGACTTCCATATCTCTTCTCACTTTGACACATATGTAGGCTAGGGGTATCTATGCTTATCTTTGCAGGGGCCCTTCCTGACAACCATTGTTGGGTCACCTTTGGATAATGGCTGGTAGAGGGGGAGATGGTAGAAATGACAATACTAGTTTAACAGCAGAAGCCTGGAAAGGAAATAGCAATATGCTGTGACTGTGCAATGGAAAATGAAAAAAGACTCAGTACTCAATAGTAAAGATATGAACCTAGAACAGCCCAAGGACAAAAACAAAAGACTTCAATTGTACTGCATTGCAAAACAAGTGGGAGTTTGTTATCATTTCTATGTTTGTTATCATTTCTATCCTCATTGTAAGAGACTGGATGGACAGGACTAGTGACTAGTTAACCTCAGTTGTAGAAGTCAAAGCTTATAGGAACATAGGATTAGAGCTGGAAGGATCCTTGGTGAGCTTCACTATTTCCTTACATGGCAGATTAAATTTTTGAAAGATTTAATGAATTGAATAAGATGCACAGGCAATGGGGCATAGAGATTTATCTTGCCCTACAAGAAAGGAAGGGAAAGGGGGATGGGAGAGAAATGGGGTGACGGAGGGGAGGGCAGACTGGGGAACAGGGCAACCAGAGTGTACGCCATCTTGGAGTCGGGGGGGGGTGGAAATGGGGAGAAAATTTGTAATTCAAATGCCTGTGAAAATCAATGCTGAAAACTAAACATATTAAAAATATATTAAAAAAAAGAAAAATAAATAAAATAAAGGCTACTTCTTAAGCAGAAAAAAAAGAAAGATTTAATGAATTGTGTGACTATATGGAGAAATTTTAATGAAAACTATCCACATTTATGTAAATGTAAACAAATCCTTCTTGTCCTAAAAAGTTTCTTGGCTGATGACCAGATTGCTACTCCTATGTTCCCCATCCTTTCCCTTGCTTGGTCTACATCAGAGTTGGTAGGCCACAGTAGATTGGATGTTGTCCTTCATGCTCAAAGAGGACCAAAATGACATCACTATAGGCTGTAGTAGATAGAGTCCTGGTCTTGGTACCTAAGGCCCAGCAATTTATTTAAATGAGCCTTAGTTACTTCATCTGTAAAACAGAGATACTTGTAGAACCTCCCTCACAGTGGGCACAAATGAAAATATGTGCCATTCATTTTGTAAATCTGAAATAGATGGCATAGACACAAGGAAAGAAGAATAGGTAAATGATATATGCAGTATAAGTCAGAGACTAGGAGCTTACCTAGAGATTATACAGTCAGCCTGGTTAATACGGTTATCCTTTCCACATTACAAGGTTTAGGGACATGGTGCCTCTTCGATCTGGAAAATCTGCATAAAATTTTTTGGCCTTCCCTTTGTACCAGAGAAGAAGTCTGAATTTTTTCTTTTTCTTTTATGGAGTGTTTACAGTACTTTATTGTAAAATTTAGGTTTATATTATATAACACTATACATATATTTTATGCATTTCTGAGTTTCTAAACTTTTTCTGTCATCTTCTGGCTTTCGCATATCCTCTGCAGCTTCCACAAAACTCTCTTAAAATTTTAATTTAATTTCTTATGCTGATCTGTGATATAGTGAAACCATGATGGAGAAAGTCATGATGTGGAAGGGATAACTGTATCATCTGAAATCAGTCCCAGAAATGATTGCAATTGAAATTGTCATGCTATAAATTGAGTCCACATTTAACCACTTCACATGGAGTTAACATGGTCACATTTCAGTATGGGTCTTTTTTATCTGCCCCTTTGAATATTTATACAACTCTCAATGTGCCAATTTCATTCTGCATATGAGTATGAATGCTACATATGGCCTCTTCAGCTCTCAGAATCAAAGCCAAGATTCCCTAGGGGAGCAGAGTTGAGTTCTTGCCTCAAAATTGTGGAATATAGGCAGAGACAGGGGTTGTGCTGATAGAATCTTCAGCAGTGGCAAAAGAATTGCTGAGGGGATCCGAGAGCACAAGTCTATGGGTCCTGTTGTACAGCCTTATTAGAGTGCGGGCCTGGCGGAGGAGGGACAACACTTACTAAGTGAATGAGTTAGGGATTAAGCTTTAGCCTTCTCTCATGTTGGCTCATCAGGTTTTAGATGTCTTAGGTCAAGGAGATAGTTGTAATTAATTCTTTGCATATAATTCTTATTATGGACAAGACAGTTTTGATAGGCCAAAAGGATTAGAGAAAACATCTAGTCTATGTCTAACTCTGCCTCTGAGGAGAGAAAAGCCAGCACAATAGCTGGGGGGAAAAAGAGGCATAGGCAAGGGTCCCCCTCATCCTATTCTGTACCACCAGGATGTTTAGCCTCCAGTCTCTGAAGGAGGTTGGGAACAGGAGTAGTTTTAGAAGGAAAGATAATGAGTTTAGTTTTGGTATATACATAATTTAACATTATCCAATCCAATAAAAATTTATTAAGTGTGTCTACTATGTACCAGGTACTTGGTTAAGTGCTGGGGATACAATTAATAAAAAGAAAGGTAGTCCCTGCCCTTAAGGAGTTTACAATCTAAAGGAGGAGACCACACAGGAAAGGCAGGAAAGGGGGGAGTGAACAGGACACCATGGGGTGCCTGGCATGGGGCATCCTGTTCTGTGAAGTTGAAATCAAGCAGGGCAGCAGACGCAAAGTGGAGTGAGCTGAATCCAGTTTCTGCCCTCTATAAAGGAAGGCAATGGAAGGAGTTTGGTAGTCCTCCCTCCAGTTAGAGGGGAAAGAAGGCTAAGAGGGTGGTATCAATCAAGGCTTGAGTCAGCAGCATGGTGGTGAGTTTAGAAGTGATAAATTCATCCTGGGAAGGGCATCTTGTTCCAGGAAGGTGAAATCAGGCAGGGCAGCAGATGCAAAGTGGAATGTATTATTATCCTCTAATAACTCATAGCAATGCCCAATTTGTTTTGAAAAATTCAAGGCAAAACATATTTGTCTTTTTATCTGGGTTCCTGGTCTAAAGCAGAAATAATTCTTATAATCACAGACTTAGATATACTTAGATATAGACCCCTGGGGAGGAGCCAAGATGGCGGCTGGGAAGCAGTGACTGGCGTGAGCTCCCCACCAAGTCCCTCCAAAAACCTATAAAAAATGGCTCTGAACCAATTCTAGAGCTGCAGAACCCACAAAGTGGCAGAGGGAAGCAGGGCTCCAGCCCAGGACAGCCTGGATGGTCTCTGGGTAAGGTCTGTCCCACACGGAGTTCCCAGCCCCCA
>JAQQSZ010005723.1:0-13799 GCA_028646595.1 Phalanger gymnotis | reverse complement strand
ACTTCTTAGGGAGGGTAGATGAGAAGGGAGGAGGGGAGAGAATTTGGAACTCAAAGTTTTAAAAAAATAGATGTTCAAAAGTAAAAAAGTTTTTTTTTCTTTTTTCATGCGACTAGAAAATAAGATGCACAGGCAATGGGGCATAGAGATTTATCTTGCCCTACAAGAAAGTAAGGGAAAGGGGGATGGGAGGGGAATGGGGTGACGGAGGGGAGGGCAGACTGGGGAACAGGGCAACCAGAGTGTATGCCATCTTGGAGTTGGGGGGGGGAGTTTGTAATTCAAACACCTGTGAAAATCAATGCTGAAAACCAAACATATTAAAAATAAATTTAAAAAAATATATTAAAAATATAATAAATAAATGGAGTCTTCCTGAAAATAATAAGTAGCATCTACCTAAAACCATCAACAAGTATTATACGTAATGGAGATAAGCTAGATGCATTTCCGGTAAGATCAGGGGTGAAACAAGGATGTCCATTAGTACTCCTATTACTCAATTTGGTACTAGAAATGTTAGCTTTAGCAATAAGAAAAAGAAATTGAAAGAATTAGAATAGGCAAAGAAGAAACTAAGTTAACATACTCTGCAGATGATATGATGATAAACTTAAGAGAATCCTAGAGAATCAAGTACAAAACTACTTGAAATAATAAATAACGTTAGCAAAGTTACAGGATATAAAATAAACCTACATAAATCCATGGCATTCCTATATAATACTAACAAAGCCCAACAGCAAGAGATAGAAAGAGAAATTCCATTTAAAGTTACTGTAGACAATATAAAATATTTGGGAGTCTACCTGCCAAGACAAACCCAGGAACTATATGAACACAATTACGCTCAGATCTAAATAAATGGAAAAACATCAGTTGGTCATGGTTAGGTTGAGCTAATATAATAAAAATGACAATTTTACCTAAATTAATTTACTTATTTAGTGCCATACCAATTGAACTACCAAAAAATATTTTATAAAGCTAGATAAAATAATAACAAAACTCATCTGGAAGGACAAAAGATCCAGAATATCAAGGGAATTAATGAAAAGAAATGCTAGGGAAGGAGGCTTAGCCATACCAGATATTAAACTGTATTATAAAGCAGCAATCATCAAAACTACTTGGTACAGGCTAAGAAATAGTGGTAGATCACTGAATTGGTTAGGTACACAAGATGCAATAGTCAATGAATATAGTGATCTACTCTTTGATAAACCCAAAGAGTCCAGCTTCTGGGATAAGAATTCACTAAACACAACTGCTGGGAAAACTGGAAAACAGTATGGCAGAAATTGGGAATAGATCAGTATCTAACTCCATATACCAAAATAAAGTCAAATTAGATTCATGAAAATAAGCAAACTGCTGATGGCTTTCATAACAACTCTGTAACTCTGAGGCATCATTAAAGAATAGCCCCCTTAAAAATGATCCTCATTTCTTTCCATTTTTAAAATTTTTTCCACTTGATGGTATTTTTTTTTTCCAATTAGATAGTTTTCAACATTCGCTTTTGTAAGATTTTTGAGGTCTGAATTTTAATCCCTTCCTCTCTCTGCTCCCCAAGACAACAAGCAATTTGATATAGGGTACACATGCACAATCAAATTAATCATATGTCTTTCTTTCTTTTTTTGGGAGGGAGAAAGGCAGGGCAATTAGGGCTAAGTGACTTGCCCAAGGTCACACAGCTAGTAGGAGGCCAAATTTGAACTCAGGTCCTCCTGCCTCCACGGCCAGTGCTCTACTCACCACACCACCTCGCTGCCCCATAGTAATCTTATTTCCACATCAGTCATGCTGTGAAAGAAGAATCAGAACAAAAGGGGAAAACCATGAGAAAGGGAAAAAAAAAATGTGAAAATAGTATGCTTTGATCTGAATTCAGACTCCATAGTTCCCTCTCTGGATGTGGATAGCACTTTCAATCATGAGTCCTTTGGAATTGTCCCGATGATCTTCATTTCAATTCCCTTTGGCAAATTATTTCAACGGCAGTATTAACTAATACAATCTAAAATGGCATTTCTATCAATATAGTATTCAGAACAAGGCAAAAAACAGGCCCACTGTACTTCCTAGCTTGGGCAATATATTTTAAGAGGGACAAACTAGTGCATTCTCAGAATTATGGACAGGATGGTGAAGGGTCTAGAAGTCCTGTCATGTGATTTTTATACCTAAGCATTGTACGGAGTGCTTTACCGTTACTACTTCATTTGATCCTGATAACGGCCCTCTATGGTAGGTATTATCATTTAAAAATGAGGAAACTGAGGCCAACAGAAGTTAAATGACTTGCCCAGTGTCACATAGTTAATAAGCATCTAAGGTTGGATTTGAACTCAAGTCTTTCTGACTCCAGGCCTGGCATTCTATCCACTGTGACACAATTTAATTTGGTAACCTTCTGATTATTAATGGCAAGTAAGGCATAAAATAGGGCGCTTGCCACTGTCATGCAGGATGCCTAGTGCAGAGTATAAATCTAAAAACTTCCTATAAATGTCAGGGCCCTCCATTATGGTTTTGTTTTCAGAAGATTTGCTGATTTCATTGAGTCCTGAACAGTGCAAAACCTCCTAGGTAAGACAGAAAATAACTGAAAAGTGGCTAACAACTAAAGGATCTGACCACACAAGAAAACCTCGCTTTGCTCTTTCCCCTTCTCTCCATTTATATGGCCATACATCATCCATTGCCCCAAATCTTGTAATAACCTCCAAAATGGTCATCTCATCCTTGGTATGTACCCATCCAATTCATCTCCACAAGGCTACCAAACTGATCTCCCTAAAGCACAGGTCTGACCTTATCATAACCCGATTCAACAAGCTCCAGCAGATCTATGGTCCTTAATGGATAAAATTCAAACACCTGTGTTTGGATATTAATGCCTTAGAGATCCTTGCTACCTTTACAAACATTTCTCGCATTACTTCCCCCTATATATCTACATTCCAGATTAAAATAGCCTATTTGCTATTCCCTATATGTGCCATTCTATACTGTCTTCATGTCTTTGCATAGGCTGCCTATTTCCCCTTTCCTGGAATACTCCCTCTTCACTCACCTCTGGGAATCCCTACTCAGGCCAAGTGCCAAATCCAATGTAAGGCCTTTTTTCATTCCCCTCCCCCCATCATAGTTTCTCCCCACTTTTGTTAGCCCTATAATTTTGTATTTGCTTTTTATATATTTTGCATTTACTTAAAATGAATAGGTCATGTAGAAAGTGTGATTAAGGAATAACTGAGACAGATATGCATACCTTACCCCATACCTTACCTGCTTCACTGATACCCACAAAATATCAAACAGTTACAGAAAAGCAGATGTTCCATTTTTAAAAACACCCAATCAGAGAATCCTAGAGTGGGAAGGAATCTGAGCTAATTTTGTCTAACTTCCCTCATTTTACAAAGGAAGAAACTGGGACCCAGAGGGGTTATGTTGCTAGCCCAACATCACACAACTAGTTAATATTTTCATATTTCTCTTTTGCTCAGTCTAACTCTAGCAATAAACCAGAAGGACCAACAGGGATGGGTTGCATTTGTTAACCATATATTAGGGCATGCCTATAATTTGTTATGAAGTGGGATACCAGCAATAAAAGTTTCATTATTAGGACATAGGAGAGTCGTCATTGGACCAGGAAGCGGAAGATCTGGATATTCCAGAAGTCTAAACACGGCTATTCTATTAACTAGTTTTTTGATCTTGGGCAAGTTATTTAACTTCTCTGGGTTTCAGCTCCCCTATCTGTAAGAGAATATATCTATGAAGCAACTAGGCGGTGGATAGATTGCTAGTGCCTGGGCACTAGCTCACACTAGTGTGTGAGCCTGGGCAAGTCATTTAACTTCTGTTGGCTTCAGTCTCCTCAACTGTAAAAGGAGGATAATAATAGCACCTACCACAGACGGCTGTTATGAGGATCAAATGAGATAATATTTATAAAGCGCCTGGCACATAGTAGGTGTTATATAAACATTTACTCCTCTTCCCTATAAAATGAAAAATACTGTACCGTGATCTTCTCTATATATCTTTTAAATGCTTCACCATCATTAGGTTCTAGTGGATTAGAAAAAAAAAAGCACACTAAGTTGAGTATTTAAAATAAGTAGATGTGAAAAAAAGCTAAATGATTTTTATTATTCTGAAAACATTTCCTGCTAGCACAACCTCCAAGTCCCATCTCCTCCCCAATGTTTTTGCTCTAAATTAAGGAAGGAAATATTGTTTCCAGTCATCTGTGTCCTAATATGTTGCTACCCTTCGCAATGTTCATTAATTTTTTAGAATCTCAGAAATTACAGTAACCATGCTATTCTGTGGCCAAGTCCATTGTAATCCTGGTTTCTTAAAGTTTCATTTTTTTCATCAATTCCTCATTTCTGGAGGAAAAAAAACATTTAAGTAAAAGAATGCTTAAAGCAAGGCTAAAAGGATTGCTGTTGAAGGAAGAGATGTGAAGTTTATCAAAAACTGATTGTCATACTTTATTTCCTTTTTATTTTCAACTTTCAGATTTGGGACTTTTACTACATTGGTCCCCGAGTCAAATAAGGATAAAATTCTCTTTGGCCCTTTGAGGGGAAGAATCTATTAGATTTAGTTGTAATGAGAGTTTAGTCAATTTAAGTCTCACCTCCTAAAAAAAAAAAAAGCCTTTCCAAATCCTCCCTAATTTTTGTATCTTCCCGTGGTGAAATTTGTCCTATCTCTTCAATGAACATAATTGTTTGCATCTTGTCTCCCCCATCAGACTGTGAGCTCCTTAGAACAGAGATTGCCTTTTGCTTTTCTTAGTGCTTAGCCTTTCCAGTGCTTAGGACAGTGCTTGACACATGGTGTTTAATAAATGCTAGCTGACTTAACAGAATTTTTTAAAATTTCCTGTGTATTTCCTAAGAGAAAAGTATCACAAAAGATCTGGAAATTCTTTAAAAGATTATTTGATGCTGTGTTGAAAGCTGAAAGTTTAGAAATCAACTTTGAAATAAAAAGCTTCTGAGTAATATCTAGTTTTTAAAAATTTATAGAATTTTATAATTTATTCAAAGACATCTCAAGAGTATTTTTTGAAAAATAAAAGTTATGCTGGGAAGTTTTTACTCTATTTGAATGTAAATCTACTTCAAATGTATTTTTTCAGGCATTCTCTAACTCAGTATTAAATTATAAAGAGAAGAAGCTTGAATCAGAAGCCCCAGCTTCACCTTATGAGCTGTGTTACCTTTGCAAGTTCCTTTACCTCTCTGAGCCTGTTTATTTGTAAAATAAGGAAAACAGTATTTCATTAAATACTCCCTAGGGTTGTTATAAGAAATACAAATTTAAATTGTGAAGGACTATACAATGGCTCACATTTACATAAGTGAATGGCTGTCTTTGGATTGTCTGGGGTTAGCATAGATTGTTTGCAGTGGGATGAGTTCAAAAACATTTAGACAAAGAAGGCATATAAGAAATCATCTGGTTTAATGATGAGAAAAACAGAATCTCAAGGTGACTTGTCAAACAATCCAGGCCATGTGAAAACTCAACTCTCTCCAAAGCTAGTGCTTTTTTCACTACGACATGAAAAACTCTGATGCCACCAAATTCCAAATCCCTTTCACACTGAGAGCAGCTGTATAAGAACTGGGAGTTGGGGAGAAGCCTCTTAGCCTTCATCAGAGGATGAGGGAAGGGACTGAAAAAGATAAGTTTCCTAGTATCAGTGAATCCAATTCTTATTATGGGCTGCTTAGACTTCAGTGGCCCTGAGGCAGGAACATAATAATCACCTGCAACATTAATTCTATGGGAAATGCTTTCAAAGACCAAACACCCTACCCGAAAGTAAACTTTGGAATACAACAGCTTTATAGGCAGGGGAGATACATCTTTAAGCAGCAACCTATGTAGTTAGGACCTTCATAGCTTGCCAAGAAGTACCCTTGGATTCAAGAGGAACTTTAGTTAAATCCTGATTCCAAAACTTAGTAGCTCTTGAATGGGATGGATAATTGTGAAGACTTCACAGGGTATGTCTAATGGAGAGGTTTTGGGATTTGGCCTTGTAATTTTGGAAGGCATGCCCTTCCCCACCCATGTTAAAAGATAATGAATTTCCTGTGAGCTATTTGTTCTTTACTCTAGGAAGGTCTCTCCCCTCCACCCACCTGACCCCATTTCTTCTCCTAGACTTTCAGATGCCGCCCAGGCAGTTGAGTTTTGATAGGGAAAAACCTGAATGGACAGGATCAACCTTGGTCCTCTGTGTAGACTGTAAGCCCACCTCCCAGCCAATGGTGAGAAGGGATAGAAGTGGGGGGGGGAATCTTTTTCATTAAGAGTATAAATTAGGCCAGGTTCCCTTTTACCTCGCCTCCTCCATTATGGAGGTGTGCCCAAATCTTGCAAGGTTTGTGAAATAAATTTACTTTGTTCCTCTTAAGGATGTCTCTCCTATTATTTAAAAATTCTGTCCCATACAATTTGGAGGTCCCATGGAGATTTGCACTCTCCATGTGGTCAGGCACTGGACTCAGGGCTTAGCCAGCGCACATGGGAGCCTTCTCCGACTAGCTGAGCGCCTGAGGGCAGGCCTGGTCTCACAAACTCGGAGGAGAGGAACTCGGAGAAGCAAAGTAAAAAGGGGGAAATTTGAGTGCATTATGCGCTGAGTGGAAATTGGCCATGAAATTTTCAGTTGCAAACTGTCATACACCACGTGACCCAGGGTAAGTCCTCAGTGTCCTCTGTCTTTGTGCTGCAAGAGTGTCGACTGACAGATTTAAGGACTCTGAGAAGACACCGGGGGACTGAGTTAAGATCGGGAGCTCTTAGGAAAAAAAAAAACTAAGCCACCCGGCCTTAGAGTGCCAGAGGATTGGAATTTGTGGGGTTTCTAACCCGACGACAAGGACAACCTGTCTCGTGTAAATTGGTTGCAGATCTCAGCACGTGGATGGCCCTGATGTGCTGTACCAAAGTAGAAAGGAATGGCCATTAGAAATAGCTCTTAATTTGACTCAGGTGGAGAAAATGGGTTTCCCCTGGTAATGTTGGAAGTGGGTCTGAATTTGAATTCGAAGTTGTTCATGTGAAATGTGTCTGACTAATGTTTTGTCTGTGTTTTTTGTTCTATGTTTAGGTAAAAATGTTTAACTCTAGGAGACTGAAATGGGCTCCTTTGGTATGAAAATTGTTAGATAAGGATTCAGAGCTGAAGCTGCCAGCCAGGAGGGCTGGGGGCTCTGAATTAAGGGTTGGTTAGATTCTAAAGGGAAATAATCTGTGTTATTTTGTATTGAGTCAGTCTGTCTAACATCAAGCAAATGTTTAAACTGTAGAGGAGAAGTAAAGGGGTCTGTATGAAAAATTGGATGACCACTTTAGAGGTTCAGTGGTCTGCTTAGGATGTGATTAAAACTGTTGATCATTTTTACCTTTAAGTTTTAAGGTGAAAAAGAAAGCAGCTGGGAAAAAAAGGAAAAGCTGGGTATGTAATTTATTATTTACTTGAAATGTTTGAGGTAGTTTGGGTCAAGATTAGGGAAGAAAGATTGAAATTGGAATGCAGAGGCTAAAAGTTAAAGTAAAATTTGGGAAAGAGAGAGAAACTTGTATAAAGGAATTTAGGTGTGGGGGTAGAACTGCAGCTGAGTCCACGTGGCTCTGGGTCCATGTACTCTTGGCCACCCCCACCCTCCCACTCTACCTTAGAAGACTGGGTGTGTCAATCAGGAGCTGAAGCCAAAAGAACCTTGTAACCTAATTGGGAAATAGAGCTGATTAGTTAGTGATGAAAGGTTTTATTGATTCTGGGTATTTACTATAAGAAAGATTTTGATTTGCATAATTATTAAGCTTTGCCCACAGTAAGGTATTACTGAATTTTGTTTTCATGGAGATTATATATAAAGTCATGATTTGAAGCCATATGCTAATGGCTAGGAATAGGAAATTAGCATATCTAATTTGCTCCTTTGGTCTTAGAAAGGCTTCCGGCCTAAATGTAATACACCTAGGGCAACTGAGAGGGATTTTTCCCCTCCACGTTATCTGAGAAAGCAGGATGAAGGGGAAACAGAAAAATATTTAGCTTGGTAGAAAGAATGAGTGGGGAAGTTGCAAACCCATGTGCTTTTAAGGACCACTCCCTCTTATAATTCTTAAGAGTCCAAAAGGTTTTTTTGGAAGAGAAGTGCCCACACCCCTTCCCCCTCAAGATCCTTTTAGGCATTTTGTTAATTGCCAGTATGCATAAGATGAAGCTTAGAGAAAGCGGGGTGCAAATAAAGTTTTTCCTTTCTTTTTACAAGTTCATTCATGGTCAGGCAAATATTCCTAATACTTGGGCCAGAGGTAGTGGGTGCTGAAGAATATACAGCTAAATAAAGTGTATTAAAGATATTAATGTATTAATATATGTTATACATGTATTTATGTATTAATGTAGAAATACCAGAAGTAACAGGATAAACAATTCCTATATATGATAACCTGGAAATGCAATCGATGTCATTTGAAATCTATAGTTTCTGTATTTCTAAAATTATATTGTATTTCTAAAATTCTCTTTGTGTAATTTGAGAAGACCATTATGTGATTTTAGTCTCAGTTTGATATATGTGAATTGGGTGTTTTTAAAGGATGTGATGAAAATTTGATGATTTTAAACTGTCATATTTGGTTTAGAAATGTATTTACCTAGACTGAAATGAGCAGTTCAAATTTTACATACATAATAACATTTAGGGCATCATTACATTTCTTTAGTATAAATTTTGTTAAGAGTCGTATTAGCTTAAGAAGTTGGACAAGTGCTGTAACCTAAGAAATTATAACTTTCAAGTTTTGTCTGGAAGTTCAATTGAAATTGTTTTTGCTATAAATCAAGTATTGATTTGTCAATTCAGGATACATTGTGAACTGTTAAAATGTGGTTTTATAAACAGTAATCTTTTCTTTTACAATGCTAAGAGTATTGGGCCTTAGAAATTAAAATGTTACCACTAGTTATTAAAGTAATTCCTCTTATAATCTACATGCTGTTAGATTAAGAATTGTACTTAATTAAGAAATTGAGGTTGTTAACTGAACCAAGGACTTTTGGATATTCAATCTTGTGTGAAGTTTTCAGGGTTAGAGGAATTCCTATGGACAAAGCTTTTAAAGTCCTGGTAAACTTTGTTATTGTGATAAAGCTAATTTAATTGGGTATGTAATGTATAGAAACTAAGCGTTCTCCCCATTACAACATCCTTTTTGAATAAAGAATTTTTGTGATATCTAGAAATTCTGTAATAACAAAGAATTGAGTTTGTTATAACACTTTGAAAACTACAGGGGTGTGATTTTCAAGCCTTGTTCTAGGATACATGGCTGATTAAATTATGTATCCTAGAATCATGTATATATTTGAATGGTTCGAAATCGCAAGGTTATGAGAGGTTCTCTAAGGAGAAAACAACAAGAAATTTATTTAGGCCCCACCGCAGCTGATCCGTGAACCAGCCTCCCCATTCCGACATCTTAACAAAAAGACTCCAGGCCCAGAAAGCCCACCTCACAAGACTAACCAGGAGGCCACAGAACAACAAGATAGTATTTAGCCAAATCATTTTTACTGGCCTCAAGTCCTCACTCACACTCCTGGGTCTACACACGGGTAAGCCCTGCTTCCACAGCTTCTTGCCTCCGCAGCAGCTTCTGGCTTCCCCTGAAACTGTCTCTTGGCTCACCTTTCCTCGCAGCCTGAGCCTCTGGCGTTCTCAAGCCCAGCCTAGACGACCAGAGACCATTGGTTCCCGACTTGGCCCCTCTTAAGTCATTAATCTACACCCACACAGGTTTCACACCTGATAGGGCTTTGGGCCTGGGGCTTAGCACTAAACAGCTGAAAGTACTTCCACTCAAAAGAAACAAAAGCCATACTAAGGAGACAATTTTGCTTAACAACACAAGCCTGTATTATCTAAAGATGTATTTATGTATGTTAATCTGGAGGTTTACAGACTAATTTGTGATGGCACTTTGGGAATTTGTGAATGAATCCCAATGTTTAAAGGTTATTTTGCTTTAAAAAGGAGAGAGACACATCTCATTTTAGAGCTAACCAAATAATTTTTCTTCATGAAAGTTTAGTGACAATCCCTGTTTATATCAGGATCAATTTTAAACTGTTTTAAAGAAGAGAAAATACTTTTGAAAAATGCTCCGTAAAATCTTTTTGTATAATTTTCAGAAGGCCTGCTGAATTTCCACCTGTAAGCTAATTGGTTGCAGTTCAAAACCTACTGTGAGTTTTCCAAGTTCTGGATAAGACCCTTATACTTGGGGAATTAATGCTTATCTATAGAAGTCTCAGGGAAGGGTGGTTAAAGCCTATGTTTTATGTACCCCAAGAAAGGCCTATTCAATGTCTTACTCTACATTTTTGAGTAAGGAGGGAATCTGTCCATTCCTTACTCCTCCCCTCACTTAGTTTAAATAAGAAGAAAGAGTATTACCTTTGCCCACCTGTCACAAAGGAAGGAAGGGGGAGGAGCAGCAGTTAAAGAAAGAAAAAAATGGTAGGGGTCAGAAGCCTCCAAACCTGGCTTCTTAAAGTCAGCAAAAGTGATGGGTTTTTAGGATAAGATTAGGTTTTGAGGATGTGGGTCTTAAGGATACAGTTTTTATTAGTGAAGCTTGCCATCTGATGGAAAAGAACCCACCCTCAGGAGGAGATGATATGGCAGATCTCTTTAATCAGAAATAAGCAGGTAGTGACAAAAGGGAAGTTATCTGCCAGAATCTGTTACCACTGTGAAAGAAGTTGGTTTTATGGGGAAAAATGGAAAATTGAATAAATGCAAAAATGTGAAATCTTGTTGTTTTTAATCAAATGAGTAGTTACATTGGTACTCTTGTATGCCCAAATGAAAGATAATATAGTTTCTAAAGTATTAATGGGAATAATTTGGGGAAAAAGGGAAAAGAAGTTTTATGAGACAATATTGTTTACAAATGTAAGGTTGAATCATTATCCCATAGACTAAGGCTAGGATTTTAAAGTTATATTGTATTTATATGAGATAGAGTTCTTAGATGTTTTAAAGTGATATGAGAGCAATTAGGTATTAATACAAATGGTGTAATTAATCACTGGAACTAAAAATCAGAGACCTCTTCAGTTTAGGGAAAAGAATTTCAATATAAGTGTCTTTAGGAGAGATAAGTTGTAGAATATTTCTGTATTGATGGGAAAGTTAAAGGTGGATTTGAATTCATTCCATCATCTAAAACATAAAGTTATGGTTCAATTCTTTCAGATTATGCATAGAGAAGAATAGGAAAATAAAGGAGAAATTGATGCAAATGTGTTAGAGCAATAATTTATGATCCTAATGGGAAGACTTTATGAATAAGGGAGGAAATGCATACCAGCTATTTAGAGCTACCTTTAAGGATGTTCCTGAAGCAATGTGAGATTATATTCATTGGAACTTGCCATTCAAAGACTTAACGGGACTATTAAATGACAGTTTTTCTGAGCCTAACTCCAGTTGCGAGTGTCTAGGAAGGCTGACCCAAGATGCCAGCAGCCCTGTAGGAGGGCAGGCATGAGGTGCAGGTATGATTTCTTGGCAAAGTTAAGATGGCAACTGTTCAGCATGTGCTGAGGTGGGACCCTCTTAACTGAAGCCTGGCAGACTAGGCCTGGCTTAATGCAGCTTACAGTTTCACATACCTTCTGCCTGGAGTTGATAGGAAGCTGGGGAAAATATGGTCCCCTTAGTCTGAGTCCCTACTCTCTTGGAGGCAAATTTCTATAATCAGAAGGTTTTGTAAGTACAGTAAAAAATCTATTGATTATGGAACATCTTAGATTACTATAGGACTGGGAGTAGTGTTTTTGTATAGGTCCGTATATAAGTTAGGTTTTTCTCTGTAATGGTATGGAGATAATTAAGTCAAGGGCTTGTGAGATTATTTTGCTATTTGGTTAATATCAAGCTTGTCTACTGTTTTGCTACAATTAATAATATTAAAAGAAGAATGGCTTGTGTATTACCCTGTAAATGCCATCAAAGAAACATGGCATGACAAAAGTTTATGATATTGTATGTACTGTGATAAAAATTGGTTAATATGTTAATGTATGTACTGGAGCCTAATTCCTTAAGTGAGATATCATCCTCCTGGTGAGGAAATTAATAATAAGAGAACGTAAAATATAAGAAACTGGGTCCTGATGTGAATTTCTTAAAACAGAACTGGTCAAGGTTCCAATTTTGAATGTGTAAAATGATCAGGGTTATAAGGATTAGAAACAGCAACTTAAAATTGTGCTAAGGTGACTTTCGTAAGAGAATGGACAGAAAGCTGGTTCCTATAAGAAGACAAGAGGAAGGTGCTGGGATGCTGTGCTGAGAGCAAATGCCAAGGACCAGAAGACTTTTGGTGCTCCCTGCCAGACAGCCATACAGGAAAAGACTTTTTGAATCTTAAAGGGACAACTTGATCATTGTTTTCCTTTGGGTCTCTGTATCTGTATTTACAAAGGGGACTGCCCCCTTTGATTTGTCAATGCGTCGGAGATTTTGGGAATAGAAACCTTAGAAAAGGGTAATGGGGATGCAACTTACATCAGCAATGATGTGTGAAGTCTTCAGATTAGTATAAAAACAGGGGGGACTGAATGGGATGGATAGTTGTGAAGACTTCACAGGATATATCTAATGCAGAGGTTTTGGGATTTGGCCTGGTAATTTTGGAAGGCATGCCCTTCCCACCCCCCCTCAGATGTTAAAAGATAATGAATTGCTGCAGAACCCACAAAGTGGCAGGGGGAAGCAGGGCTCCAGCCCAGGACAGCCTGGACGGTCTCTGGGTAAGGTCTGTCCTGCACGGAGCTGGGAGCTATGGGGAGCGGAGCTGAGCCAAGCAGAGCCCAGCGTGCACGGCGCGGACCAACCAGACCAGGAGTCGAGGGGAGAGTGCCCTAGTGTCCTGAATTACTGAGCTGTGGCATTTACCAGACCTCACAACCCACAAACAGCAAAGACAACAGAGAAAGTTAGTGGGAAAAGCTGCAGGGACTGAGTTTGTGGTTAGGCCACCGCCCCTGGGGCAGCGGGGAGGTGGGGCAGCTACAAAACTACAGCTGCAGTTGCTTCTGGCCCCAGGCCCACCTGGTGGGAGGAATTAAGTGGCTGATCAGAGCAGGAGTGAAAAGCCTGCTGGAGATTTGAGCCCAGTCCGGGTAGGGGGTTCTTGGGTCAGGAGGAGTGCTGGTGAGGCACTGCATTTG
Source organism: Phalanger gymnotis (assembly GCA_028646595.1). Lineage (NCBI taxonomy): Eukaryota > Metazoa > Chordata > Mammalia > Diprotodontia > Phalangeridae > Phalanger > Phalanger gymnotis. The sequence continues at coordinate 493 of JAQQSZ010005723.1, read as the reverse complement.
CCCAAGCGTGGAACATAGAACTCTTCAGTCTACAAGCAGTCATACCCCCCTGAAAAACTCAAGAGTTAAGTAAGTTGGCTGGGAACATGGCCAGGCGGCAAAAACACACCCAGATTCGGTCTCAGACTCTGGAATCCTTTTTTGGTGACAAAGAAGACCAAAATATACAGTCAGAAGAAGTTAACAAAGTCATAGAGCCTACAACAAAAACCTCGAAGAAAAACATGAACTGGTCTCAGGCCATGGAAGAACTCAAAAAGGATTTAGAAAAGCAAGTTAGAGAAGTAGAGGAAAAATTGGGAAGAAAAATGAGAAGGATGAGAGAAAACCATGAAAAACAAGTCAATGACTTGCTAAAAGAGACTCAAAAAAATACTGAAAAGTATACTGAAGAAAACAACACCTTAAAAAATGGACTAACTCAAATGGCAAAAGAGCTCCAAAAAGCCAATGAGGAGAAGAATGCCTTGAAAGGCAGAATTAGCCAAATGGA